>VXBT01002720.1:230568-308227 GCA_013400235.1 Oriolus oriolus
TGCAGCAGGTGCGGTTCGGCTGCTGCTCGTGAGAGTGGACCCACGGCGGGACGTTCACGGAGAACTGTCTCCTGTGGGAGGGACCCCTCGGCCTCACAGTGAAGGACTCTTCTCCATGAACAGGGGAAGAAAACCTTGGTGATGGACTGACCAAAACCCCCTGCCCTGCCTCCCTGCGTTGTCAGTGGGAAGGAGGGAGGGCCTGGGGGGCAGAGGGTGTTTTAAGGGCTTATTTTACTTCTCATTACCCTCCTCTGATTCTGTTAGTAATAAATTTCACTTAGCAATCAAGGTTGAGCCTGTTTTGCCCTTGAAATATTTCTCCTGCTCTCCTTATCTCACTCATAAAGCCTCCGTTAACCCTTTCTCCTCTGTTCCCTCCGTTTGCCCAGCTGGGGTAGGGGAGGGTGAGCCAGCGACTCTCGTGGGTGCCTGGCGTTGGGCCAGTGTCAAACCACGACAGTGAGCTAGATAGGGGAGCTCACATTACAGTCTCCAGAGATCCAGCCAACAGGTCATTGTTCAGTCCATTGTCAGGCTGGCATCTACACTTGGTTAGTCATAACATCTGATCGCAGGTACACAGACCAGGGAAAATACCTATCACTTCCACAGCTGTGGAAAGAGTCTGTTATCCAACACACCATCCTACCTTAGAGGTGTTTTTCCAGTAGTCAGTCAGGTCATAAACTCCAGAGCATTCTTCATCATATCTGAAATAAACCCTGTAGGTTATGCACTGCTTTTTTTTTTTTTTTCCCTTTCCTCTCAAACTACCCAATCAGTTTAAAGTATAATAATCCACTTACAATATAGCGTTGGCATTTACTTATTGTCTGCTTGGAATAATTTCTTGACTTTATCAGGTTTGTGAAGAGACAGAAAATCCAACCGGCCTTCATGTGTCTAGCACTGTACACCAGGAATATGGCATTTTTCTTATCTCCAATGTTGTTTTCAGTGAAGCACTGACTAAACCTATTTACATATGCCCACAAATGTCCATCAATCTCTTTACAATAAAACCCTGTTAAACCTTGCAATTTTCTTCTTTGTCTGTAAGCATTTTTTCCTCTTTCAAATATAATTTCAATATATCAAACACCATCTTTTTACAGCCTTTTTAAATAGCTAACCCAGGGTTGTCTTGCTCTTTACACATGGGAAACATAACTAATAGATTGGCTTTAGCAAATCTGTATATTTTTTTAAAGCAACCTTAGACAAATAATATTATATAAATTATTTTTTCCTGATTCCTCTTGCAGAACCTTAATAATTGCTTCCTCTTTTAACACCTTTTACAGTCTGACAAATAGCCATTCTAAAAATGGCATGTTTCCCCCAGGTGAAAATGTGCTTTTCCTTCCACTGAAATCATAAATAACAATGTGAAAAAGACTAATTTTTTTTTTCCCACAACAAATTTGAAGGTCATCTTGTTTAAATGT
Organism: Oriolus oriolus; assembly: GCA_013400235.1. Classification (NCBI taxonomy): domain Eukaryota; kingdom Metazoa; phylum Chordata; class Aves; order Passeriformes; family Corvidae; genus Oriolus; species Oriolus oriolus. The sequence continues at coordinate 232,020 of VXBT01002720.1, forward strand.
TGAAATAGGTTGAAGCTGAGGATAGACAAAATAAAAGGTGAATATTTCACCATATGAAAAAAAATTATCTTATGGCCACAGCCTGTACATAAATTAGGGTAATCTGACTCACTGTCAGGTAATAACACAGGTCAAAATTTTTCAGCTATCACCTCAGGTATAAAGCTGATTAATCTCACTCGAGCTAGAACATAACTTTTGGGAAGTCATACACTATGGTCCACTGCATAATATTGCAAGTGCAAGCTCTTTAGGGCAGAGACCTCCCAGCTCAGACAGTGCTTAGTGCAGTCAAATCTTGGATAATGTCAAACTTTCCTTGCCTGTTTCTTGCCTAGATATAAGTATGCTTACGTTTTCTGTCACACTTTTTCAACTACAACTTCTTATGCAGAATTCACTGGTGCTGTACATCCAGACTGAACCAGTCTCCACTCTGAGAATTCAAAACCACCTCGGCTTTGCTGAACAGTTGGGTAATTCACCACACCATAAGGAAGGGAAAATAATGTATTATTTTTGTATAGTACGGTTAGACAATCGATCGTATAGTATATGATTATTATTATATTAATTACATTATATGGTTAATTATAGTATACGATTAATTGTCCAACCATAATGTTTTTCATCCACCGTGAATAAGCCACTATATCTTAATAAAACCGGACATTACTATGGCACATTTCTGCCTTCTCCTTATGAAGAACATCACTAACTGGGATCCTCCCCAGAGTCTATGATATTACAGCTGCATAACTTTTATAATTACTTCAACATTCGCCTAAGCTCCCTTTCATTTCCTTAATTTCAATATGATTTGGCAAGAACTTATGGCAAAAGAAATTAAAAAACCTCTCTGGTATGATGGACAATGATTAAAAATTAGGGCCTGTATTCATAAGCATGTCTGCAAGTGTGATAAACATGTATTGCACCTTTGTGACTGCAGTTTGAAAGTTTGAATAGACCAGAAAGTTCTATTTGACCCAAAATGCTATTTCAGGTTGAGAAAAGATATTACTGACTCTCCTGAAATCAACAAACAGCTATATTCCTAAAGTGAGGTTAGAAATCTAATGTAATGATAATTTAATTGAAACTTATTCAGAATAGTTTGGTTTCTATTTGGAAACATTTTTTTGTAAGATTTTTCTGGATCTAATTTTAAAGTTTTTGTTCTAGACTTTTGACCCTCAGTTGTTTTCCAGATTTTATTTGCTGAGAGAGGTTAAATATTTTTTTTGGGCTCCACTTGTTTTCAGTTTGGTCAGTGAATTTAAATTTTCGAATTTTTCACAGTGCTAGCTAAACACCAGTTACATTCAAGGTGTCTGTGTTTCTCTTTGTGGCAAGGGCAGTTGGGAGCTGGAAAGTATTCTGGTTTTGTCAAAATGCTGTCTAGATGTAGTTCACAGGGAGCTAATTCAACTTCTGCATGAAACAGGTGGCTCACATCAATTTTTGGGGAATTTGTTGTGTAAGGATTGTATACAGTGATTTCAGTTGCAATTGTTTGTGTGCTACAACACGGAAGCACAAGGACATGGGAGCCATAAAATCTGTGTCCTGCAGGACAGAGTTATTGACACTGCAGGAACTTTCTCTAACTCAGAGGAATGCATTCTGCAGGAAAGAAGACATATTTTTTAAGTCCAAAGATCTGTGTGTGTAGGTTAGATTTAGATAATTAGGCTCCATGTTTATAATTTTCATACTGAGCAAATACCTGTTTAAATCTGATGATAACATTAAAGCACAGGTTAGAATTTTCTTATACTGAAATAATGTAATCTTCATAAATTAAGTCTTAATATCATACAATTAAAAGCAAAGCATAATAATCTAAAATTCTCTCCTATTCAATGAGTCTTTAAAGTGATTACAGGTTTCTTACCAATACATTGACCATGCCCACTGCATGACACTAACATATTAGCCAAAGAACATTTATTATAGCTTTTTACAGACCCATGCAACTTTGATTTAAAGTCATGCATTCTAATGTGTTTTGACAAGTAAATTGCTTGCCTTTTTTCCTTGATAGCCAACCACATAAATAATGCATGCATAGTAATAGCTAGAGCAATAATATAAAAGTCAAGTAAGGAGACACATGCAGCATGTTAATGATAAAGGTGCTCTACCCATTTCAAACAGGAAGAAAAAACAAACAGCTGTAAAATATATGAAAGAGAGGACTCCAATCCTTAAAAAACACTTTTTAAATGGCCACAGTAAGTTCTAATGGACACTGGAAGTGCACTTATTAAAGTCCATCATAAACTAAAACATTTTGGGAACCTGAAATCCTTTCTCTTCTCAAGTGGGGATTGATTCAGCATGCAGAAGCTGAAGCATGACCAGCAGCAGAGGTGCTTCACTGAATATCTTCCCCACAGGAAGCTCCATGGTTCGACTAGGCATGGAGGCTAACAGGAAGCTGTCTAGTCCCCATCTGAAGACCTAACAAGAAAAAGACATTGATAATTTGCCAAATCTTATTGGTTAGGTGAGAGACCAAATAGGTTAGGTGGCCAACTCTGAGAACTATATGAGAATAAAACTATTTTTAATGTACAAAACTTTCATTTTTGTGGTCTGTCTCTTTATAAATAACCTTTTACATTTGAACTAGGGGAATGAAATACTGCAAGTCTTTCAGAAGAGCTTGGACATTTTCTGACAAACTCCTTTTTCCATACCTTAGAGGTCTGACTGCAGAGTCATTGTGAATTATTTAGATTGTAATGACTGCCACAACCAAGTTAGACAAGCACTGCCAATTCAGCCCTTTTCTCCTAGCTACAAATCCGTTGCAAACCTGGGCTGATTTTTTTTGTAGCTGTTACTCATGAGATGTTCGCTGAATAGTACAGTCAAATTTTGAAGTAGCTCCTTTGGATTGATCATGTTCATGGCTAGAAACAACCTTAAAGTGTTACTTCTTGACAGCTATGGCACTTACTGGAAAAGCCTAGAAATAATTACATACTGTCATAAGCATTTAGAAGATTTTTTCTTTTCAAATTTTTCCTAACATATTGAAACGTAATTTGGTGAACATTTGTATGCTTTTCACAGAAAACTGATGTTTTCGTCAGGTCATTCTTAAAAAGTAGTGAAAATAGAGAGGACCGCGATTTAAGATACTGTGTTCAAGTAGAATCCTCTGCTTGAGTTTTCTCTTCTCAGAAACACAAGCAGTAAAGGAACTCGGCCAATGGTTCCTAGTTTTACAGGGTTTTTTGTGTCATTTGATCAATTTAGATTATTTTTTGTTGCTATCAGATTGTATTCCAACCATGGGAATGCAACTCACATGTAAAAGGTACATTTTCTACACTCTTCTTAAAAAATTTTAATATTTTTTCTTCCTCTTAGGAAACTGTTGGACTAAATCATTCATATAAAACCAACATTCTATCATTCACACTGTAAGATGTGTTTTTTATTATAGGAATTTTGGTGCCCATTCATCCCATAATTGGTTCTTTTTAATAAAGATTATAAAAGAATGTGGTTTAAAATGCAGTTATTATTTAAATAACACAACAGATGCAGAGACGTCATCTTTTGTTTTATATTTTTAGTAGCTGCCAGGACTCATTTCTGATCAGTTTATCAGCATGTCATTTAAATGCTCATGTTTTCTCAGACAAACTGTATGATTAGCCACTTAAATACGCTCATTTTGTTCTTTTAAACAGTTGCTATAAAGAGAAAGTCTTTGCTATATCAGCAAATGATTTGAACATGAATTATGCAATATGGGTGCTGCAGCTATAAATAATAAGAGAGAACTGGTAGGAATGTTTAAAATATATCATTTTATTGAAATCATGTTGAAACACACATGCAGCACATTATTCATAATGGTGATATCTTAGCAGAAAGAATGCTTGTGCATTGCAAATGTAACCCATCCTTCCTCCTGTCCATTTCTCCCTCCAAAGGACAAGGAGCAGGGTGGAAGATCAAAAGGCTCTTACCTGGAGTAGCCTCACATGGACCTAACATGTGGTACCAAAGTGAAAGAATACAAGACCATGTGATTGTTCTAAGAATTAAATATCAGAGTTTTATAAATACCACAATACTTTTCTGAAAGTATTTGCTGCCTTCTGACATCTTTTACAACAAGAGGTCTTGTGTGTGTGTGTTTTCATGCTGTTCTTTGGATTCTCCTGAAAAGTTCATTTTAACAACGCCAAGTCTGCAGGTATTTTCAATTAATATTTATATTATTAGAGTATCTTGTGGGCTATGTCTACAGCAACAACTTTCCCAACCTAAATTTTGACTTGCTAACTACAGAATAAACTAAATTGATCAGACAGTGGATTTCACTGCTGTTGTGTTGTGGCAACATCAAGGGGCCACTTATACTGTTATCATTACATTGTCTAATGAGGAAGAAACGTTTTTGCTGAGCATGTGCAATCACAGATCTCATCACACAGCTATCTCAGTTTAACAAGGTTTCTGGCTAGGATTATAGTGAAAACAAGTGAACTCCTAATACACTGATGTTTAGTTATCAAGATTTTCTCTTTGTCTAGCATTAACATTGTACATATATTTTTATGAATGAGAACTTATTTTTGTAGTGAAGGAAAATTTCCATATTGTCTGTTTGCCAGATGTGTGACTGAAGAAAATGTGGAGTTTCAAAAGGGAAATTTTATTGGGCTTTTAGAAAAAAACTTGAAAAGTGGAAAAAAAAATTTTTTGCGGTGCCTCTTGACTGATAACACCAGAACTGAATGTAGCTGCAAACCTTTTGTCTTTTCTAATTAAGTTAAAATTTAAAAGACAGATGGAAGATCAAAGTCTTTTTAACATCGTGAAGACAGTTCAGATTTTGTGATGTGGACCTTAAATGGCCAAAACCAAAGTATTTTTGATAACATTTCTAAAAGAAGAAGACTTTGCAGTGAGATGAGAGACAGGTGTTGAATTCTCTTAGGACTGAGGGCTGCAGTTGGATGAGAAGTTACTGAGAATCACCCAGACCTTAGAAGTATTGGACTCTGAACCAATGGAAAAGTTTGGACTTTAGAGGAATCGAAATACTTGTTGGCCAAACCTGCTTACTGTTAAGGTCAATTAAAAAACAACAACAACAACAATAAAATTCTGTTTTCTTACCATTAGTCATAGCATAGCTGAGATCAACTGAATTGAACTTAACTGATGCTTCTGATAACAATTACTTAACATTCTAAAGTTCTGAGATCATATGTGAAACAAATTGGCCAGAAAATGAAAATTGCAGTATGGCCAAAAAGGTTTTATTGTGATTACAAACCAGTGAATGTAAAATGCTCTTTGTAAAGTAGCAAAGCCCTTAGGAGGCATTTAAGAAACCTCCTGTTACTTGGCAAATTATGAGGTGAAAGAAAAAAAAAAAGAAAACAAACAGAATAGCCATAAGAGGAACAAAATTTCCATATCAATCTGCTGAAGTCATGGGAGATCAAACTGAGCTTACTGTACCAGGGAAGAAGAAAACAGCCTGTGTTTTGGGTGACATCTGTGGAGGAAGAAAAAGAATGGAGAAAAGTATTTTTTTTAATGGAAAGCACAGAGCCCACTGAAACACAGACACTGGTTCCTGCGTTTCTGTGCGAAACTGTCCTAGTTGTGTTAGGCAGAGCCTGTTCAGAACCTAAAATTATTACTGACATGTGACAGTGGATCCGAGCAAATCATGCCAGATTACTTTATGCCCAAATTACTTTCTCAATACAGTATTATTTGTCTTTTTTTCTTTTTTTTTGGTGAGAATTACTGATTATATAACACAAAAAAAAATCCAAAACAACTATTAACTTTATTGACGTTGATGTCATGGTTTTCATTTACATTAAGCCTTTCAACATAAGGGTTGAGGAAAAGTTTAGGATTGTGGCTGAGATATGGCTCTGCAAAAACCAAATAAAATTCACGGCTGTTTCTGGGATGCAAAGAAAGCATAAATGATGGTAACACGAGTGATACATTTCTGAGGGGGGCATAGAATTTGTGGGGACAGTTTGGCCTTGTCTTGAAAGAAAGGCAGCCAGAGAATTTGCAGTGTCCTTTTAGAGCAGGCAGCAAATCTTTACAACTGCTACATGATGGGGAGGCCATTCTGATGGCAGCAGCATGGCTGCATGTAAAGGTTGTCTGCCTTGGGGAAAATAAGGGCATGAGTCAAGCCCACCAGGAACAGAGTCACTGCTACTGAGAAAGCTGAGAGTTTCAGTGGTAGAGCTCAAACAACTAAGTTACTCCTCTGGACTGAACTTTGTAATGCAGCTGGCTGACAAAAGCCACCCAAGGATGTCATAGATGTCCCTGAAGAAAGATGTTCGCCCAATGAGGAGAGCTGTGAGAGCTTTCTTTAAAGCTGACACAAAACGCTATGAAAGCTTTAACCAAGCTTCCTCCTTCTGAGCTGGCAAAATATTAAAATTTAAACATCCACATAAAGTCCTCACATTACCCACATGCTAAAATACTCATTTCATGTATTACTGTGATTGTGTGTTACGAAAACTCACCCTGTCTTATCCTCAAGGTTTTGACTAGGAACTGCTTTACCAGAATGGTTAGCTTTGCTGTGAAAATCTAGCAGCAGGTGAACTCTTTTGATGTTTTGATAATTGTTAAGCTCTAACACAGCTGAAACTGACATGTTGGTTTGGGACTGGCAGTGTGTAATTCTGTGGTATTGATTGCTTATAATTTCAGTTGGCAAACCGATAGCACTCAGCTGGTATAGTCGATTGAGCAGTTTCTAAAAGGTAGATCTTGCACTGAAACAATAAAAACCCAACAATTGTAATAAGAACTATTTACATTATTATTGTTGTTATTATTGTTATTATTATTGTTGTTGTTGTTGTTGTTGTTGTTGTTGTTGTTGTTGTTGTTGTTGTTGTAAGTTTAATCTGCAATAAATTTTTAAAAAATCAAACACTAAACATCACAGGAAAAGGACCACTGCTTCTAACTCTTCCAAACCCAAACCAGTGATTTTAAAAAATTAAAAAACAAACAAGCCAGGTGGCATTCTATGCACTTGTACACTTTGATTGAAGATCAGAGTCTTTGTGTTTAATTTCATATTATTTGTCTTTCAGAGGCAATATAATCTGTGCTGGCATCTGTTTCATCTGACAACTTAATGTGGTCTCTGTAGACTTACTTCACCAACGCTTTGTTGTGCTTTGACAGTGTGGGTGTCATCCCCAATGACAAGCACAGCCATTGCTGAGTCTGCATTTTGACATTTAAGTGGGCTCAGCTGTGAATAGGTATCTAAGATGTTTATTTGCATTCACATTCTATTTTGACGTCGTATCATTTTATTAGGTCCAAATTCTTCCCTAAGTAGGTTATTCCCAACCAGGCAGAAAAAGTTCTTTGAGTTCGATGTAAAATTTTATGTCTCTTGGAGAAAATATAATTAGCACTTCAAAAATGAAGAAGTATGAGAAGAGAAATATTTTCTGGTAAAACAAAGTTTCCCTTTAACATGGAGAATGTGCAACACCTCAAAAAGGACATATAGGGTTTTATTTTGCTTTAGCATTTGCACATACAAGGAAAAGCCAGCTGAAGTAAGTGACATTGTTAGAATTGAAAGTAAATTGTGATGTCAGAAATGGGGTCCATCATGCCAAATGAAACATTCATTATTATACAAATGATTATCATGCACCATTATCTTTCCATGCATACCTTTAGATGTAGATGTCATTTATCTCTTTAAAAGTTCATATGCACATCCATCTCTCTGTATGCATACACTATAATACACCGCAAGTTCATAAAGGACTTTGTTAAGAGGGGTTATGAATTCAGCTTCTTTTTTTTTTCAGAGAAATTAAAAAAACCAGAAATATTCCATCTAGGAAGAGGGTACAGAAGCCTCATTCTATGAACATATATAGGCTTAGATAATATTAATTATGAATCTTCCAAATGAAAGGTCCATCTGCTTCAGAATCTAGGCCTCAGAATGCACTTATCTGTGCTAATTTTCACCAGAGAGTTCCCTTGTCTTGTCTGCAAGCACAAACACCAGGTTTGGTTGGTTGATGTACACAAATAACACCATGAAAATATAGTTTGTCACTGTAAGGGAAGCTAGATGCTTTGATTCAATCTTCTATGGATGAGCAAAACATTTTTAACATAGATATAATACATAATATATTTCTATTTAAAATACTGGTATATTTGTATTTGTGGAATACATTTAGAAATAAATTTATAATTTATATATATCTTTATATGTTCTTCATGCCTGCCTAAAAATCTTAGGTTTATATTATTTACTCCTTGGTGCTTTCTCAAACACTGAAACATTTGAGGTGCAAGGGGAAGAAACAGAGAAAGATAATGCAAAAATGACAGACTAATTATCTCAAGAAGAAAATCTACTGAAGTCCATTAGTATCACCAATTTCTTTGCGGTTTACTCAGCAAAATTTGACAGTCCAAATCACTGAAAGAAGTGGTGAGAACTGAGGTACTAATTATTCAATATGATGCATACTGGCATCAGTTTCTCTTGCCAGCAACTACTTTTCATCACAGGAACAGGATCGCCACTGCAGTTATGTGATGTATGGTTTAGTGAAAGTTATTTGACCTCCCTGAAAATTCTATCAGCTCAAAGTCCATGCAGACCAGCAAGTAATCTTTCAATAAATGTACTCTATGTAAATCTAAACCTGTTAGATCTGTGTCTGGTATTAGCATTACAACATCATCATCTACTGGAAGTACCTAGAGGATATAAGGAAGGGTCTCTTACTTCTGCAGATTCAGACCAGCAGAACTTCTAATTCTCTATGCTACTCTGTTGACAGAAAGTGGAAAGGTGCCAGTAACAATCCCAAGTCAACAGAGGAATTTTACTACATGCAGAAATCAATTATATTTCTAATGATAAGAAGAAAGAGAGATCTATTTTCAGCTTTCTGTCCCTGACACTTGTTACCTAGAATTTCAGCTAGCAGTGTTCAGTGCTTTAGAGAGTATCTTAAAGGGGAATTGAAGTAATGGCTGATCAGTACTAAATATTGAGTACATTGGTTCTGATTACTCCTTTGTGATAGTCAATTGTATGGGGAAAAAGAACGCAAAACCAACAAAGCCCTAAATTTTTGTGTTTTCAAATGTACTTTCTGGATGTTGAAGGGCCTTAATGTGAAATACTGACAATATCACCCAAAAAAAAGGTCATATTTATTATGTCTGTTGATGTAATGACACATGATAAGCTCTTAACTGCAAGAGACATGCTACAAATTGCTAGAAAACTCATGGCCATGCATTTTGGGAAGCAGATGAAGAATCCTTAATTTGTCTTGTAGCTTGGATGATCCCTTTCTGAGGGAAAAGCACAGATTGCTGGCAGGGGGAGGTAGTGGCTCATTCCAGGTGGTGCCTATGGCTGTGCCACCCACAGGTCTGCAAATCCTTCTCTTTATAGAATTATTCCTTGGTTTCACAGGCGAGGAGCCTCTGCAGGCAATGCCTGCAATGGGCAGAATTTGAAGCAGCAGTGAGCTCCCAAACAGACTGTTGTTATCTGAGGCAAAGTCCTAGAGCTGGGCAAGAGGTTTCTTATCCTGCCCATAGACCAATGACTAAAAGGCAAAGTCTTACACTCCCAGTGCCTTGCATGACATCTGCAAAATTTAAAAGACCAATCAAAAATGGCAAAAGAGGAAAAGTACCAATCCACATAAAAACCTACCTTGCCTTTACTAAGATTTTTTTATATGGAAAAAACATAGAAGTTTGCACTCCTGACAGTCAAAGGCTGTGCAGGCAAGAACAGGAAATTTGAAGCCTTTGTAGGGACCAGGTAACAGCAGCACACCAGAGGTTTTCTAAAGGGGACAGGGAATGTGTTTCATGCAGAAGAGATTCTTCACGAGCAAAGTAGGTGTTCTAGAAAAGCAGCATCTAAAAATGATATTATTGTGGGTTTTTTAAGGCATAAGCATTTAACTCTAGCCTCTGAATGTAAAGCCAGGGTGATATTTCCAAAATTTTAAAAACATTGCAACCACTGGCCTCTGTTGTTCTAACAACCTCTTTGACAGACTGTGACAGAAAGGTGAAATTCTGCCTGGGATATATAACCCTAAGAAATGCCAGATTGAACATAATGAAAATGAAATCTCAAACCACAGGAAACCAGTGAAAGTCATGTCATTAGGTCCAGCCTTTCACAGTTCTCATCCCCTTTATCTGCCACCTTTACAGGTGTACACATCACATACCCACACACACAGTGTGACAGCTGCTTACAGACATTATAAACCATTGGCTGGATGTTAAAAAAACCCAACTGATTACTTGCAGCAGGATTTGGTCTAGTTTGACTGTTTGATTCTGTGCATAGGAAAGTCAAGTTACAGCATTTCACAATCTGTGTGGAAAAACAGACATTCCACAAATATCATAAATGTCTTCAAAACCAGCAAATATACAGCAAGCTTCCCCGAGATATCTCATTCTGTCAGACCTTTTCATGTGTAAAACTAGTCAAAAATGGTTTTAGACATGCAATATTTTAAAATACTGGGATATATATAATTTTTAAGAAAACTTCAATCGCAATTCAACTGTCATTTAAGAGAAACAAAGGGGAAACCCAAAGCCATACTTCTGCTTTTTCCAAGCTTTGTTCATTAAAATGTTTTAATTAGTACTAGCCTGGTCAAAAAAACCCACACAGAATCTAAGCTCATGGAAAATACGGCTCCAATGGCTCAAGCACCTCCAGAATTGCTACTAAAGTTTCACGGAATATTTTGCTATTTTCAGTCTGCCTGACTCAGAGTCAGGCAAGGAATATTTTGCTATTTTCAGAGTCTTCCCCAGTTTGTGTATGTCATGAAATACTTTCAATGTAAATCCTTGCTATTTACTGGAGGGGAAAAAAAGTAGTGTAAAGGACCCTGCACCAACTGGTCTTATTCTTCATCAAAACAATCATTTTCTCCATTTGTTAGTATTTGTGCAGGTGTGAGATTTCCCTCTACTTTGCATTTTATTAGCCATCATTTTTTAATATTACTTAATTTGGTTTAACACAGCCCTGAAAACAGACTGGAATTTCCAAAGGACATCATACAGGCCATGGAAATCATATTTAAATAATATGAATGTTAATTATTTTGCAAACTCTGTAACTGTGTATGCTTACTTAACTTTCTAGGATTAAGTTAAATGATGAAATGACTCTGAGTTCACAGAACTACTCTGTATCCCAGTAACACCTCACGCCTTCAAACACATTCTTCTTTGAAAACAAGTCCTCCAAGAACTTGTACCTCCTAATAATCCAAAATATGCAATCTCCACCTTGAGTTAACTTGAAGAAAATCAGAGGCTGAAAGGATCTTCTGTGGAAGAGGAAGAAAGGGTTTCATGCAAATGAGTTTATGTAGGAAGAAGAATCTATAGAAAAGGTTCTAATTGTATCACATCTGTACATATATGTTTTTCCTTGTATTGTAGGACATGGGGTTCTTTCCTGCCTAACTTTTGGGTTGTATCTATGAACTCTGACCCCAGCTAGTTCTGCTCATGTCTCTTCTTGCTTTGGGAAGCAGTGGGTGGTTTCTGCTGCTGTTTCTTTTGGAACAGAACGCTCAGTCCATTATTTTGCACCTCCTGCCCTGGCTTTCCTTAGCACAGAAACACATGGCAGGGTCAGAACAACAGGTTTGGTTTATTGTCCTGCTCCACCTCAGTGGTGGAGCACAGGACTACCTCACAGATATTCCTCAACAGCACCACTACCTCCTGAGCACCCCTTATGATCTACTGGGCATTTCTTGGGCTCTTGTTGTGGTGCAGTGTACCCCTATCTCTTTCTCGATCACAATCCATTCCCAAAAAATAGCCTGTCCTGCTTTACTTTTTCCCCATTGTTTTAACTCCGTCTGTACCCAAATACCTAGTTCTGATACCATCACCAAGCTAAACCGGGCCTTGTAGGGTGCCAATGACAGGTTTATCCCTGTGGCAGGGATGGCACCCATGGACAGCTGGCAAGGCACAGCAAGCTGCAAAGGCCCTGTGATTTGGGAAGTCTGAATGCTTCTTACCTAACTCCACTGCCTACAAAACCCATCTCTCCTACTTGGCACTTTCTGTGACTTTGACCACCTTCTCACAGTCATTTGCTCTTACTTGCTCTGTTCAGCTGTTTCCCCCACGTCAAACTGAGTACTCCGTCCCACAGGCTGACAGCATGGGACTGACCACACAGGAATGCAGACAGTTGAACCATGGAGATGTGTTCAGCACCAACTAGGGAACACAAGATCAGACCTTTATGTTTGCACTTTCTTTGTTTTCTGAGTGCAGAAAGAATTGGTACTTGTTTCTGAAATGTTAAGTCTTCATGACCCAGTATTCTGTGCTGTCACTGACAGCTGAGAGAACATACATAATATAACACAGTGTCCTAGGAACATGTTGTCTTAACTAACCGAAATTATTATTTTAAATATTTGAGAAGAAATCAAATAATGCCAGCTAAGTATGCAACCACACTCCAAAACTAGAAAACAAAGTAAACAAGTGTGGGTGGGAACCATTAGTCCTCATTATGGCTAGACGCTCTCTGCATACTTGCCACTGCCATGCCAGGGTTTGATTTCAGGCAGATATTCTTCGCTGACACACTGGTCTAACCCAAAGACTGCACAACTATCAAAGATAGTCAGAACCAGGAGTCATGTCACCCTCACAGAGGGGAGCTGTGTGGATACACACTGAGAGACCAGTTCTTCTGTGGGTTCATTGGCGCCTTCCTGTTTTGTAAATGATTTCTGTTTCCTGACTGCTTCATCTGGAAAATAGAGGCAACACGTATCTACTTTGCAAAGTTGTCTGACGATGCTTAAAAACTGTGTTGAAATTGAAAATGTCTGTCAGTTATCTAAGTCATGAAAAAAGTATTTTCCTTTAATTCCATTTTGATCATTAGCCAGGGTTGGTTTATTCTGTTTTCCATCTTGAAGAATTATGGCTGAAGATGTCATTCAACTGCATATAAACATTTCAACACCATCCTTCATTGTTTTGAATTAATTTTTTTCAGAAATATGTTTGCCAGAAATCTGTCCTGTGTTTGAGAGGTGATGTTCTTTCTTGTCACCACTGTCCCACATCTTATCATCTTTGGCCCCAGTACCTGCACGGTGGCTGTGTTGGGAAATATAAGCCACATTTTACTCGGAAAATGAGATATTGTATTACTTACAGACTTTACAGTGTAGCAATGGAATATTATGGAAGCTTCCAATAGTTTTATGTCTTTTCTTACGAATGCAAATTCTGTTGTTACTAATCAGAAAGTCATCTAAGCTAAATGGTACTTAATATATTTTTGGTTTACATAGCCTGATGTGATTGCCTGAAAGTAAGAAGAAACATTTACTGCAATACCCTTAAAACCTCTATCTTATTCTCTAAAGTTAATAAATCACTTGAAATTTGTAATGGAAATATTAACATTTTTTACACATGTTTTAAGCAACTTCTTATTCCCTCAATGCACTTCGTGATAATTCCTTTTAATCAGATCTTGAAACTCTTGGCAAATCACAGTTGTTTCTGCAAGAAATCCACAAAGGTGTGAAATGTATAAGAAAAATGAAAGTTCTGACCTAGCCAGCCCCAGAGATGAGAGGGGATGTTCTTCCTCTAATTAAATGCATCTTCAGTCCATATGATACAAACCAATTAATATTTTTTTTCTCACTGACCAACTTCACTCTTTTTGCATGCTAAGGAGGCTCTGACGTCCCCAACTAATTAATTTTTCTGTTTTCCCCCCAAAGCTCATTTTTATTTCAACTTGCTATTGACCTCCCATTCTGAGCATCACAACCCTAGCGTCTTTACTCAAAATTAGTATTGAAAAAAAAAAGAGGACATCAGGAAAAAAGGCTCGTCAAGAAGACTAATTATTTAATACCACTGCAAAAAATCAAAACTTATTCACAAGTGTAATGCATTAATTAATTTCTTCAGCAAATGAAGAACATGTGTGCTGCTAAGTCCACCACTTCTGTTACAAGATACAAAGGTACAAAATACAGCTGACATACTTTAGGAACTGATTCCATTTGAATCTATGTGTACATAGCATTTCTGGGGATCTTGGCCTAGAAATCATATTTGATTTAAACCAGCTCAAATTACTTACAGTAAAACTGCATCTAGATGCACCATGTCTGAATGCATGCCCAGTTTCCCCAAAATGGTTTCTTACATTAAAACCATGTATTATTTAAGCTGAAAAATATCTGACTTGCTACATACTCAATTATAAGGTAATTTAAACCTACATTCACATCTATGTGTAGAAGTTATGTATGTGCATTTCTCCACTGGGTCTTAGAACTGCACATTGTAAAAAATTTACCCTGACTGTAGGCCTATGTAAACTATCAGTATCTTCACTCTGCGCTATCCCTTTTGTTTGTATTTTTTCTGCTGCATGGTCCCCTGCTGGTGGGTCACACTCTCTTGCCTACTGGTTTATTTATCACCCGTGGTTGGAGTTGGCACCAGGCCTTCTTTCCTGCAACAGTCAGCAACTGGAGATACCAAGCGGCAAAAGAGCCTTCTTTGAACCAAGCATTGTTTATTTAAGCATGGAGAACAAAGTATATGCTAGAAAAAAGACATTTCAAAACAGTGTAAACATGTATCTGTTTTACATAAACTCCTTCAGAAGATGTTACACTCTGCTCAGCAGGCCTAGTTTTTTGGCCACCCTCAGGAGATCATTGAATTTCACTCTGGTTTCCTGCTACTGAACAACCATTACTGAACTCTGCAGACTGGTCTTTTTGAAACTGCCACAGCCTTGTAGATCTCTGAGTTTCCATTCCTAGCTTGTACAAACATTTACTCTCAGCAACCCTCGTGCATTTGGATAAAAAAAATAGCTTAGACTGAGTTTTGAGCCTTTCTGCTTTGTTTTCATCTTTTCACTTCCTTCCCCTTCTTAGCCATTTAGGAAATTAAGACCCTAATGACTTAGTCAAGGGTAGTGGCAAACCTAGTCCAGGCTCTAATCAACCTTGTTCCTAGACTTTTTCAGAAATGAGAAAAAAAAAAAGCTGCACAGAAGCACACATGCCCACAGGTCTACCCCAAAATTTTCTATTGAGATATCCATGGGCTAAACAATTGTTATAGTCCACAAAAGGCAGATTATCATACACCCTAGGATATTTTAAGCAGCAAAAAGTGCTTCTGCTTAGAAAACTGATCCTCATCTCTTGTCACACTGAGGAAACATTTCCTAGACCTTGCTGACTCCATTGGCCATATTCAGGAGGGAGCATCTCTAGCACAGAATTCACATGTGAGCACCAATAAACACAGTTGAAATCTCAATCCAGATGACCTTAGGCCCTTCTTGCACTAACATCCTCTAGGCTCAGTTGTTGAACGAGCATCTGTAAAACCACTTGTATTCTTCATTACGTCTGTTTTTCTTGAAAATATTTTTCAGCCGCAGATCTTACCACCTATAGTTTTATTTCTTCCACACTGAAATTAAAGATATTTATTAGATCTCCAGATAATTATTTTAAAAATGAAAATACTTTTCTCCATGACATAATTACATGAGAAGTCAATCAGATATCCAGACCATTATACATTAATATTTATTGCTTTTCATACATTTTTTTTAGCTATTGAATAGAATTAACATAGCTGTACCAGCTTATCAGACAGAACTTAATTAAAAGTCTTACAGCTTTATCAACAAGCTTTTTCAACATGACCTTTTTCACAAAACTACGTTGAATTATAGTAATTAAATCAACATTCCACTATTGCTTAAGAAATCTTCTATGAATTTTCCCCCTTTTTTTTGACATGACATTTAGGTCAAAAAACCCCGTTCCAAACATTCAGCTCAACACCTTTAATTGCTTTTTATATTAGCACAAAATTCACATTCTTTCATTTTTCCAAATTTTCTCAGTACTTTAGGAATTATTAGTAGTGAGAGAGGACCAAGTTTCCCCCCAGTTAACTCTTTGAATGTTTTCTGGGTTTGATATTATTTAGTGCAAATCACTGTGCTGGTTGAAAAAGAATTTATGTCCTTAGCAGATGTTGATCTATATATCCTTTTCTTACTAATAGAGCAGAAAGTAATGCATAATCTTCCTGTACTGTGTTCAATTTCCATGCAAACACACAATAGAAGCAACATCAAAACTTCTTTTTATGCTACTAATGGTCTTCTGTTGCCATCTAGAAATGGACATTTCCTATTTCTATAACATCTTTAACTCTTGAAGGACTTCTAAATTCCTTACTGTTGGCCTAAGATACATCTAACAACAAAGAAATTTTTTTTGTGGGGTTATTTTTTGGGGCTTGGGTTTTGGGGTTTTTTTCTTGCTTTCCCCTACTAGAAGAATAGTTAGAACAATACTTTGAACGTCAGTTGGTAAACATGATTTCATTTCCATTTCGTGTGAGCTTTACCATTGACCTGTGAGGTGATATTATGCTTTCTAGTGACTGTTCCATCGTGTCACCTCTCCCAGGCTCTGGGGCAGCCTCACCTCAGGTCTGTGACTCATTCTGGTTATTCGACTCCATGGGTGCAATGAATTGGTTCAGCAAATGAAGAAACTGCACCATGAAATGTTTAGCATGGACAAGAGGGGCCATACTTGAAAATGACACTTGATTTACAAGCTCTGTGAGTCACCAGATGTCTTCAAACAATGAAATAAAATTAACGTCAAGCAGGCACCAAATTATTAACATTATATCAATGTAATAAATATTTTATGTAATAAACCTACTATGAATTATTTATTTCTAATACAACAGGAAGAGAAACATAGAATTTTGTAAAATGTGTAGCTTTTTCCAAGTCAAACTGCAGCAGAAGATTCAGCATCTAAAACTTTATCTAGTCCAGCATATTTCATTTGTCCCTTTTAAGAATCTGAAATACTGTGTACTGAACATAATAGCAGGGTACTTTGCATTGCTGTCTCAGGTAAGGTGATGCATTGGTTAATTAAGACTTCGCAGTCAGGCAACAACAACAGCTGAGCTCATGAAATTCTCATATAAATACAATTTATGTGAGTTCAGTGACTCTTTGCAGAATAATTTTCAAGCCTACCTATGATTCGTACCAGCTGCTGTTCTTAGAAAGTAACAATATTTAAACGTAAGAGCACGGAGAGTTAAACCTGGTAGCCCAAATTTTATGGACATTTGATTTAGGTCCATATGACTTTGTGTGTTCCAACATAATCTGAGTGAATTGTTTTTCAGCGACCTTTGTCAGCTTGTTCTGGCTGAAACTGCCTCCTGGGAGTGATCAGCCATGTCACTGAATGCCCCCCAGTCAGTCTGATAAAAAGCTATTTGATAAGTGCTGAAACCACTTTCCTTCCAGGCCTCCAAGGCCCAGAATGGAGGAAGGGAAAAAAAAAGACCCTAATACAAAATTAGCAGCTATGTACGATTCCCATCAAGATGGGGAAAGAAAGACATTGATTGAGACGTATCTCTGGTTCATTAGCATTGTTTGTCTTTGAGAAAGTTCTTGTCAGTCTAACAGATGAAGAGATATTGCTGAATGTAGAGAAAATGAAGATAACTGTGGTAAAAATAGAAAAAAATAATGAAGGGCATGCTGTTAAAACTAATTACATTAAGATTGATATCACTTAGCAAAAGAATGTTACCTCATCTCCCAAAAATGCATGACTGCTCATATACCATGAGCTGTCTGCATTTTTGAGGCATTAATAAATGTTGCACAAATGTTTGATTCCAATATTCCATATTTTGGTAATCAAAACAGATTAGAAATTTCTGGGTTGAAGAACTCATTCTGAACATGAATGAGCCTCTAAAACAAGACCTCCATAATGTCCATTTTCATGAATTTGCACTTGTGCTTTTGAACTTTTACACAACCAAGCCTAGGTAAAAAGGAGACATGAATATTCAGTCTTTAAATTTCTTGGTGTCTAGGGACTGTGGCTACATAACAAATACATAATGAATAAACAAGATCAATGGCAGTGCCCATTAAAAACCTGTCCATAGTTATGGACTGTTTATTTTGGCTTATTGCTTATCCAAATATCAATTTACTAGGCTGTCATTCCGAGTGTGAAGTGATGTAAGGCTATCTTCCTAAAGATGTTTTTTGGTTCTTGGAAGCAGCCATTATGTTGCAATTATTTCCTAGATCAAAGATGGGTGAAGGGCACTGTTCTGTCCTTGACAGTCAGTCCTATAACTTGTTAAAAATAAGTTCACTGGGTAGCCCAGTTCTCTGAAACAAGGTCCTGACCTGTGGCAGGCAATAATGTCAGGAGTATGCAGCCTTTTGCCATGCCCAAAGAAGCATGCCCACATTAGGCCTACACATAAAGGTTTGAAAAAAACACTGCCCTGAAGAAGGAGTTCTGCTCTTGAGTGCTCCACCATTTACACCAAACTTTTCACTTTTAAGCATGAGACACCCACCCTACAAAAGGCTGTAGCTGCCTACTACACAAATGACAGCAGGGACCCCGGCCTTTGAAGGTCTTGGTGCCCTACTACTGCCATGAATGGCCTTTTTTCCATCCACATTTTGTGGCCACACTATCTCTTGTACAAATTGGATGTCTAAAATAATCTGTGTTTAAATAGACAAAAAAAAAAAACCCTCCAAAAGCAAATAAACAAAAGAAAAAAAAAAGAGAGGGGGAGTGTAGCAATTTTTTTTTAATCACTACTGGGTCACTCATCATTGTGAGTACAGGTTTTAATATGAATCATGATTCATTCAGAGGGTGTATAAAAGTCCAGGCTTACTAGAACGTTTTCTCTGTTGAATATCCATACCCATAGGCGTACCAAACAAAACCTGCCCAGAGAGTTATGCAATGCATAATCATACAAAGCAATGCATTGCATATGTACATGTCCTTGTAGCTGTGTCCATATGTCCTGATGATTACTGTGTGTTGTTTCTTTATCTGATGAGAGCCCCTAGTCTTTTTTCATTATCTGCTCTCCAGACCCTTGACAGCAGCAGAAGTTCATGGCCTAGTCAAGATTTATGGCTGATATTTATCCAAATACCTGCTAAATACACTGTTCTTCCCTGGCAGCATGAAAGAATGCCTAACTGTAATTATCTCTGAGGCATGATCAAGACAGAAAAAATAAATCATAAATTTATAAATAATTTGTTAGTAAGTGAAGAGCTTAGGCAGACACTTCTACACAAGCAATAAGTGAAATCTGCCAGTTAGATGGAGTTTTCCTAGTCAATGCATAAGAAATACTATCATTCTCCTGGCAATAAAGCATGACAAAGATAATCAATGCTTAAACAAAAACACTCCACATAATACCTAAGGCTCAAAAAATGCAAGAAGAAACTCGGAACATATCATTCTCCAAGCACTTTGTCTACACTGCAAATTAGAAATACATGCAATTCCTGCAGCCAGAAAACAGTTTAATTATGAGAGCTGAACACAAAATCTCCCACTGGTACAGATTGGCTTTGAAGTGTTATCACATAAGGGAGGATTTTGAAAATACCCTTGACCAGTTTTGTTGGAAATATATCACACTTCTATTTGTGTCAGCCTTAACCATGTATCATGTCACTCCGTTTCATAACATTAGAGAACCTGATCACAGTTCCAGAGCATTAAACTAATCATGCATATTTTATGCAAACATTAACCTTTAGTGTTAATCCAACAGCATTAAACCAAATCTATAATGAACCATAAAGGTGGTTTATAACATACTGTGGTTGCCTTTTATGAGTATTTTCATTTCTCTCACCAAAGTATTTTAAACCTTGGAAAGAAATAGTACCCAGATTTTTACAATGGAGCTTTATGTAAATAACACTTTGCCCCTTTTCTGAAACAACTGAGTTATTATTTTACCTGAAAGCAAAGTAGATGGACTTTCAAAATAATTGATTCCAAAAACTTTAGTACCTCATAAAAATGAACATTGTTAAGATCCTTTCTGTGAGCTTTTTACATGGGCAAATATCCTGTTTAATTGAATGTTTAATCTGTCGTGTTGCAGTTCACTCTAATAAGAAAAACAGTTGTTCCTGTACAGAACCTTTCATGTTATGCATCCCACAGCACTTCAGAAGATATGCGCGTCTCATATCAATTATGAAAGAAATAAATTAGATGCATAAAACAGAAACATTAAACTGAAATTACTATGAAATGTTGCAATAATATTATGGGGCTGATCAAACCACAAGAGTTGTGGTTATCTAAGCAACAAAATAATAATTAGATAATAATTACATTTTTCATCATTAGCTTCATTGTCTTCAGGGTTGATTTTGGCTCAGTACTGTTAAAATAAACAAGTCTCCAAAATTTCAATTATTGGAAACAATGTCTAGAATCATGGAATATTTCCTATTATTTCTTCTGAAATATGAAAAACCCCAGAATTTGAAGAGCAGAAAACATATCAGCCACCTCAAGTAACACAAGGAAACCTTCACACTTCCATACCTGTCCAGACTGGGAGAAGTCATCTCACTATAATTGTAGTCAAACTGACGAGGCAGTGAGATGATTTCCTCCGAACAATGGCAAAGCTAGGACATGGGATGCTTCTTTTATATTCTCTACAATGCCTCTTTTACCCTCAAGTGAGGCACTAACAAGTTTTCAAATGTTTTCTCTCCTTACCTCATTCATAATTGTCAGGTTCCCTCAGGACCCCTTCTGGCAATTGATGGCCACATGCAATTTTGAGGTTAAGACATCTAGTGCTTTATTTTTGAAAAAATAAAAAGTTCCTTGGTGAAAAAGATTAATGTTGTGGTGAAATGAAGTAGCATGTCAAGCAGATGAAGCATTTCTTAAGGTTTTGCTTCTATAACTAGCCACCATGTAAATAAATAATCTGTCTCTAGGACAAGAACTCCTGTTGTGAGGAGAAATGACGTTTCCAAGAAAAGGAAAAAACCAAACCAACAAGGCAGCAACTGGATAAAGTTCTTGATGCAAGGCTGTAGCAAAGAGCAGAGAAGGCAAGGTTATTTCTGATAGGAATTTCTTTTCACTGCCTGGTTTTTTACCTCATAACAAAACTGTAAGTCATTTCCATGGTTAGCTTATTGGAAAGGTATCCTATAGATGTGCCTGGGTAATACCCAGTATTGCTGTAGTAGCAGAGGAAAAAAATGTGACTAGGAGAGTTGGACTGATGGCTCACTGCATATGGTTTAATCACGCAAACATGCATAGAAGAGCCATTTTTGTACAGTTATCCCTTATCACCTGTCTTAAATAATTTAGAAATACTTAAGCAATCTAGTATCTATGACTACAGCAAAAAACAAAAAAGAAAGGAAAAGGAGTAGTGGAAGATGTGGCATATTTTTGTTAAATGGTAACTCTTCAGGACTGCTTAGAATTAGGGCCAAGGACCAGTAGCAGGAAAAAGGGTTGGTTGTTTTCAGATTGTGGCTTATGCTTTGCACTTCTAAGTGCTTTCCTTCATTTGTGCTTGACACACTGCTCTAGCTGTTCTTCGCCTTCAAGCTGCAGCCCTGCCCCAGTTCGTTTGGTCTTTCCTTCAGTCCACTTCAACCTGTCACCTAAACCCTCCTCTGCTCTTGGCTTGTCAGCTGCTGTGATGTTTCGGTCTCCTCAGCTCCTTGGAGATGCTCTTTTCCTGTTGTGAGCAGCTTTCCTGGACTCAGTGATAAATTCTAAATTACGAAAGTTTGAATTTAGGGGTGGTTTGAAATAAAACTAGGTTCAGTATGAGATCTTCAAAGTAAATGCTCTCTTTGAGTAACATAAGATTTACAGCAATATTGGGTATTATTAAATATCTTGCTGACAGTGTAATTTAGCAATTTGGAATATCCAAAAATGTAAATCAAGCAAAGCACTCTGATTTATTACCAAATTTGCTTGAGAACCTAATTTTGTGGTCCTCAAAGGTGACATGCAGTAGGCAATATGGAATGAGACTGTGTGAAGACTGAGACTGAAATTCTGTGTCTGACCCATAGCTACTTAATTTCTCACATCTCAGAGCTCAAAATAGAAGATCTCAAAGCAAAGTGAGCTTACGATGAACGTTTAGGGATAAAATTATGCAAAAGTTATTATTAACTGTGAAATACAGTAATGAGTTCCAAACATCACTTAAATTTATAACCATTAATATTTTCTATTTATTAATTTATAAAGACACTAACAGTTAATCTGATGGTCTAGAAAGCTAGAAGTGCCAACCAAGATTTAAGTGAATTTTTTTGATTTAATTATGATCCTGCAGATAAACAGACTTAGGTGACTATACAAATTCATAACAGACTCTAGCTTGGCACATTCTGTCTTTGGACTGCTGTGTACATGGTGTTTGAGCCACTGAAGGCAAAACATTTATTTTTTCAAATCATAGCAATAACATCCTCTCCACAGGAGGTGATGAATGTCAGTCAGGGTTTTCCAGAGAAGCAAAAAATGCATAAAATCAAGGTGCAACCAGAGATTCTTGAGGAAAAAAACCCTGAATTTTATAGGCTAAAAGATGGTCACCTTGTGTCCCTTCAAGAGAAGAGAAGAATTTTGTTCATCCTGTAAAATGAACACTTTTATTGCAGATATTTGATATCTGTATGCTTAGGGCACTGTAACAAATAGAGAACACTTAAAAACATGGAAGCTCATAAGAGGAAATAGATTGAACTTTGCAAAACTTGGCAAAATTGTAATCAGAGGCAGGATAGAGAGGGAATTTTCTTCAGAGGTAAATGTCTGCATTCCCTCTGCACTCATTGAAGACTAAACGTGAGTCACTTTATTCAAAAGTTCAAAATCAGTATTTTATGATAATTGCACAAAATTCCTATTTCTCTCAATTGGCTATGGATATTTTGACTATAAATATCTAAAGAGTGGTAAAAGTGTGACCAACCATAGCTTTCTTATATACATATATATATGAAAACTAAAGAATCTGAAATACAATTAATGCTGTAAGGCTGCGAGGTCAAGGCAAATGTAGTCTCATTAATATTAATATATACATTGTTCTGTCACACTTAATAACCTATGTCTTGCTCTCATTATGAATTTTGTATGTGGGTGAAATGGCAATAAACCAAGTTGAAATTTGAGAATCTGTATATTCATTGCAAACACTGATCTCTATGAGCACAGCATGCTACTTTTCAACCTTCAGCATTTGAACATTTGAAAGGCAATTACACACAGGAAACTGGGGATTTCAATACCAGATCAGACTGCTAATCAGCTCCTACTTTGAGACCTGAATCCTTTTCCAAGCTAGTTTTATTTCATTCAGAAATCAACTGTGAGAAGTCCAGACAGGTGTGTCAACACGTTTAAATTTTTTTTTGTAATGTCACCTGCTGACTGAATCACTCAATTTTCCACTTTACTTTTGTGGGGTCTAGAATCCTCTTGAACTTATCTAATTGACAAAGTAGTCTCAACTAAAATTTCACAGTATCTTCTTGGAAATCATTGAAAATTAAATTAAATAAGAGCTTGCTAAAGCCATTTTTTCCCCCCACGTCTCTGACTCCAAGCAAGCAGTCCTGGGCTTGGAATTTGTGAATGCTGTTTGAATAGAGAAGAAATTATTGACTCTGGCTCCCACAGTTTTCTATCTTAATATAAAACAAAGCAAGTACTGGTAAGAGAAAAAAGAATGAGTATGGAAAATTATTCAGATTACTGACAGTCATCTTAACATGTCTATAAAGAATGGTTTTGCAGGATGTTGAAGGCTCAGTTTTGTAGGTGATAAAGGGAAACTCCTCCCTGGATTTAGGAGAAAGCAGCATTAAACAACACAAGAAGATGGAGAACATTGTTTCAAAGATTTATCAGAATTGTTGAAGGAGGCTGGCACCACAGTCCATCCAAATGACTGAGAAATGATAGGCAGAGTAGAAACAGGCCATGAAGGACCATTACTTGTGCTTAATGAGCCAGAAAGTAGAGCCAGTGGAAGGAGGAGATGGGATAGGCTACAGGAGCAATGCTCACAGCAAAACTCTGAATTGGTATTACCAGGCAAGTCTGAATTTGTTAATCCCAAAAGAAAAAGGATTTATAGCAAGACAGGAGAGGATGAAAGACCATTAGGATTTACTGTGGGCTTTACCTCAGACACTATGAAGTAGGAATTAGCAAGTTTGAGACAGAACCTGAGAAATTAAACAAGCCAGGAGGTCCTGCAAGTGACATACATGTGAGTGGCCATCAGGATGACCCTGCTATCCACGGAGACCAACAAAGTATGCAAGAGAGAAAATCCTGAAGGGACTCTGAACTGTGGATAGCAAGGTCTATACTTAACAACACCAAATGGGACTGAAGGGCAGGGTATTCTCAGGACTGGTCAGAGGACAGTTAAAACACAAGAAAACAGGGCTGAAAGGGAAGTGTACATCCATGGATTTTATCCTAGAGGTGGCCATTGAATATTAATACTTCGTGTTCATAATTTAATCTGATCGTAGCTCACAAGAAAATTTTAGCTTTCATCCCTACTACTTTTTCTCTCCAAATCTTCTAGTCTGGATTTTATTTCAATATCTAAATAAATTAAACTTCTTCGTGTGCAAGGAGATCCTTGTCATCCAAGAGGAACATTCTTAAAGTATGTTGAGAAACACTTGTTCAGCTTGGCTTATGATACAGTGTGGCTTGTATATCCCACAGTAATTAGCTGAGGCAGCCTGAATGTTTAGCAGGAATTGCTATTGAATGGCTCATGAAGGATATGCAGATCAGGAATTAACCGCAGAAATTATTCAGCAGTAATTTTGAATAGTACTAAATGAAAGAGAGGAGTAAACTGTTTGCAGGCGATTGATTGAAAGAAAGTGAGAAAAATTCAAAGAATAAATTATTCATCCAGTTCTGACAGACTGGGTCTGCATTAACCCTCGCGTTGCCTTTCTGGTTTTCATTACACAGAGTGATTTCCCAGGGTTTTAAGGACAGAAGGGTTTGATTATGATTGTGTGATTCATACATACAGGGGACACTTTAACTAATGGGCAGTTCATGGTTCTCCCTTGTAGTGTAAGGGAACACGTTTCCTTGCAGGGAAGTCATTTTCCCAGCTCGGATAAAATTGGTTTGAGCTGTGGTGGCATTGCCCTCCTGACCCCACAGCTGAGTGGATGGATCTACAGACAGAGGGGCAGATCTGGTCTCTTGGAAGCAGTATGATTTTAAAGAAAATACAGAAAGAAAGCCTCAGTTTCTACTCTTTCAGACTCAGACAGGCAATTGGGCTTCAAAACACCAGTTTTTCCTAATGAATAAATTGTTTGGATAACTTATTTAATAAATGAAACTGCTTTCCTGTCTTGGTATTTACTGCCTTAAAATGTTCCTTGACACTTCCTTATTTTATTGAACCTAGGAAAGGATGATGACACAGGGCATAACCCTGAGCTTTTGAGATACCACAAAAAAATTGACAACTTGTTGTTTTTTTCTAAGAAATATTTTATGTCTCTGCTTTCTTAATTGATACAGGCTTTTAATCAAAATAATAAATAAATTATGCTTTTTATAAAGAAATTTTAAACAGATGAGTTGATGAAATATATGGCATTTATCCAGGGTAATTACAATGGCTAAGCCTGAAAGGACAACTCCTTATTTTAGTATCACATGTAGAAATATTATTTCTTTGCTTAGTGATGGGTATAACATGCATAATAAAATTTAGTTTTGTGTGTTCTTCCCTCTTCCTCTTTTTAAAATTCATTCAGGGATTGAATAAAGCAGAGGACTATCAATGATATAAATGAAGCTACCTAAACCTGAGTTCCAAAAATACTCTGGTCTTCATAGATCATATTTTAGTGCCCACTGTGTAAATGAAAGTCAAGCCATCAGAAACATCCTTGTCTTCCCTTATTTTCCAATCAAGAAAAAAGAATTCATGCAGTTCATACTTGGGGGCTGAGGTTGCAAGGACATGTGAAATTGTTAGAAATTAAAAAACACTGAGAAAATGAAAATTCAGTTATAAAGTATTGTAAAATTCAGTTATAAAGTATTATTGTAGTGAAGAAAAGAAAGGTAAGAAAGTTGGGGGAACTTTTGCCTTTAGAGCAGATGTGATTTTAACAGAGATTATTCTGTTTGCCGGATCCAGAACAAAACACTATGGTTGTATCTGCTCAGGTAAAGAAGTAACATACCTTCATCCAAGCAAAATTACACCAGGATTTATAAACTGTGTACCTGAGCTTCCTAACTGAAGTGCAGCATCTCCCAAAAGCAGATAGCATGTCTCTGAGTCAGGTTTGGTGACACATTAGATTCAGAGCTGCAATACAGGAAGGCAGATGGAGGTTCTCTGCATCAACAGTCCAAGTTCATCTGCGACTGAGATAACCTTTCCATGAATAATTGATGGTCAGCTCTATCTGAATTTGAGGCTACAGTATGAAACAGTAACATGTTTCATGGTAAAGAACACAAATCAGACACTAAATTTTACACAGCCTACGACACAAGGTGCCTGTGTTGTGGTACATGTGCAGGTTAATGGACAAGCACAGAGAAAAATTGCTTGCCTTCACTTTTCAAAGCAGTCAGAGGAGCCTTGCAAACAGTGAGCTATGATGAACCACACTGCAGTGCTGTATCTTTGCAAAACAGACAACGTTCAGACTGAAAAAAATAAGATCCTTTCCAAAGTGATTTTCAAAGCAGTTACTCTTCCTAAGTTACCCCCATTCCAAAATACATTGCTCAGTGCAGAGAATTTTGTTTAGTGGATCCCTTCTACTCCTGGTGCAACTGCAGAGCCCAGGAGGTGTGTCAGCAGTTTCACTGCTTCACCACGGGCTCTAATTGCCACTCGCTGCTGAAGAGCTGCTCAGGTCAGCCTAAAAATCATGTTCTAGTAGAACCTAATAAGCAGCAAAAGTGCTAAGAAAACAAAAATGGGGGAATTTTCATCTGTTATATTCCTATTATAACTCCAACCACATGGCCACACAAGCACCAAAGGATGATGCAGTTTAGGGTCTTAACAACTGAGGTAACCAAAAGGAAAGTCTGAGCTTGCTCGAGCTGGCATTGACAGAGATGAGACATTGACATAGACAGAGAAAAGTGTTACTTAGCCTTGGAGGAGATTCTTCTTTACCAAATAACCAGTCTCCATTGGATCTGTAAGTGATGGGTTTTTTTCCTGGCAAGTAAATCCTGATAGCAGAGACAGATTCCCCTCTATTACTAGAAAGCCAAATTGAGTATTTGCATTACTAGGGATAAAGCACAACAGACGATCTAAGACCAGAATCAGACCCTTCTCATTTTTGTGGTGATTCAGCAGACACATTCTGAGGACATAATTGACACCAATCTTTTACCATATGAGAACCAAAAAATTGAAGTGTAAGTTTCATGGAATGTGTCTGTAAGGAGGAAGCATTGCTGTTAAGATTAAAATTTTCTTCACATCAGGCTTTTCTTAGGGGGGGAAAAAAGCAAAATGAAAACAGTAGAGAAATATTTTTTACCCATGAATACAAACCCAATTTTCATCAGCATCCGAACTAATGTCTCTTCTAATTACCTTTTCCTCCTCAGGTTCATACCAAAAATCATCCTCTGGATGTGGTTGGTGTCTGGTTTTCATGCATGTGTCCTTGTTTACCCCATGCTCACAGACAGCAGCAATCTAAAACCAGCACTTTGCCTTCCTTGCAGCCACACCACAGCAGAGCTGGCAGAAGTCTGGGCTCCTGAGCAGATTCGTGGTTTAAGACACTGTTGTGCTGTTTCAGTTACTTCAAGAGAGAGGATCAGTTATTCGCTCTTTCATTCAGCCTGAGAGGACTAAAATGTTATGTCCACCACTTTGAAGGAGCTTCTTTGTATCTCCAGGCCTAACAATATTAATTGCCTATTACAACTCATCTGTGAATGAGTAAATCACGTGCTGCAAAGGCCATAATAAGGCAGGATTACGTCCTGGTTTGCCAGTTCATTTTAGAGCTGCCAAACATGCATATTTTAAAGTTCTGGTAAACTGTGTGCACAGATCCATTTATTTAAATGACTAAGTATCTAACTGTGAACATAAATCATGTATTTTAGGGCCTCTACCTGCCAGTGAACCTCAGAGAGAGATGTGCACAATTTCAAAAGGTTTGGGTTTCATTTGTTCCTAAAAGAAACAGTAAAGCTGTTTAAATAGGTTTTTCGTAATTCATATTCTGTGTAATATACTATAAAGCTCTATAGATCTGATCCACCCTGTGCTAATGTTATTGGCAAAACTCCCATTGATTCAAAAGACTCCGACAAAGTCATCCTGAGAGTAAAAGTAACGGGTGAAGAGCAGGAGTATTAACATCATTTGCTTTGTAAGTACTTCTCATCTTTTTTATTTACATAAAAAGTTAATATTTCCATTGTCATAAATAATTTAAATACCAACACAACAGCCATGGGTTTTGCAGCAGCCTCAAGCCATATCTCTGTATGTGAACTTGCTCCTCTATGTGGAGATTATAATTTTCTAAGGAAATGTCTCCCCTGACTCTCTTTACTGAAATGAATTGGTCTTGCTGTTTTAGCAGTGACCAAAAAATGATAGCGTCTGTCAGTCTTCATGAAAATCTCAGTGTTTTGGATTCCACTAACAGTAAACAATTTTCTGAGAAAAGTCACTGTGGGATTCACAGCAGGGTTTGACAGCCACTTGTCTTTCAAGAGATTTCCCACTATTGAAGTTAACAGTATCAATGCCCACAGAATATAAACATCTCCCATTAAAGAAGCCTCAGACATCTGGGTTTATTTCATCAGAAGGGCCTTCAGAATGAACTTCTCTATTTATTTATGAGCGCCTGTCTGTTTAAAACAATATGTTGGCTCTGCTGATTATTCTCTTCATGTGCCACTTTCCTCTAAATTATGTAATAATCCAAAGGGATAAAATTGCATACTTGCTTTTTTAAAGATTTCATATTCAAATTATTTTAAAGTCTGAATTATAACATTAATATCTTCTAAATAACAAAGTACTAACAAGCCATTAATCACCTGCTATAACTCAATACATCATTAAAGTGATCCATTTTAATGACATGATATAGTGCAATTATTATTATTTTGTTACTATTATGATTATATATACCCACATTAAAACCCTGGATCCAAATAAATTTCAGATCACTCCATTCCTTTTACAGTGTTTACCTAGTTCTAATTTTCCTATCTTTCTTTGTTCATTAACACACCAAATGTTTATTTTTTTTCATTTTTTGCAGAGCAAGGTTTCCTGCAGGATTTAGACAGGCTGGTGTGCCAAGTCCTGGGTTTGATTTATGAGAACATGAGCAGCTTTCATCAAATGTACGTGAGCTTTTAGAGCTTAATTTTGTGACACAAATTCAAGAATTTCAAGCATGGTAAAGGACACCTGATTACCTAGTTTGCATTCTGACAGAAGGCTTATAGACATCAAAAGAATGTCAGGAAATTTAAATGGCCTGATCTCAAAATATTGGATAATACCTGTCCCCCTCACTTAGACAGTATCGATGAACACCAGATGAAGAACTTCTACAGAAACAGCTACAGAGAAGATCAGGGCAGAATTATGCTAAACACCAGTTTGCAAAAAAAATGAGGAGCCAGGAAAGCACAAAAAAAAAAAAAAGCCAGGAAAGAAAATGTTGGGAGCAGAGATAAGAACCAAATGATAAAGCAGAGCAAAAGGTGATCATCATTTGTGATTTCTGTTGTAAGCAGTGACACACCAAAGTGTTTTTATGTCCAGAGTGAGGTTTAGAGAGGAAAAAAGATCCTCCCAAATGCTGTCCCTACTCTGACTCTCCCTGACTGTGGCACCCAGCAAACACAGTGGAAATGAGGCAGCTGCAGCAGAAAAGGCTGAACGAGAGAAGGCAAGTGCTGATCTCAGGTTTTTACATCCCAGTGGAGGGAGTAGCCATTTATATCTTGTGGGATTGGCCCAGTCATTCATTCTTCTATGGATTTGGTAGAAAATAAAAAATCTTTTTTCTTCTGTTTTTCTTCTAAGGCAATTGTTTTGTTTAGCCAGGCACAATAAGCAACAGAGAGAAGCCTGAAGCACGAGGTGAGCATTCAGGAAACATGTATCACATTTTTTAAAATCTTTTTCCAAACCTTTATCTGGATCAGGTGAACTAGCTCTTAACAGCACCCTCAGTTTAATAAGGTAAAGTTTCAATAACACTGTAAAATATACATAAAATAGCTCAAATACTCAATCATTGATAAAGAGAATGAAATTATTCCCTTATAAAGGGCTCACTCAGTAATTTATCATCAAATATCTAGACTGTCCACTTCCATTTGAATATACTGCCATGCTGCCAGAGCAGTAGGCAATAGTCATTAGAATTTAACTGAGTTTTCCAAAGGGAAACATTTATTTCACTCAAAGAATTTGTTACTACATTTACCATAGGAAGTTTCCATCTAGTCTGTATTTTGAACTAAGCGGCTTTGCAACATCTCATCAATTCAAACCACATTTTTTCAGAGAACCCACTGAATTAAAGAACATGGCATTTTTAGCCTTTATAAGGGAAATAAAAGACCCAGTCAAGGGACTTCACAGAGATAGAGGGTGATTAGAGGGACAACTTAATTCAAATACATGGGGAAAACAGCTCTGCAGCCTACAGATTCATTTTAAGGAAGAAGACTCTTCATGTTTTACATTGTACTAAATGCAGTTCACTGCCCTAGAGAAAACAGAATTTCTGCATGAAGTATCTATATAGATTAAAGACTGATGGCTTAGTATGTGTATCCATCAAGATTAAAAAAACATGATAGTTCCTTCTGAATGACAATTTTAGCCATGAACTTGTGCAGAACAAATTCAATAAAAAAGGATCAAGATTCTAGCTTAAAACCAGCAGACATGCCTCTGGTAGAAAATTCAGGAGCAGGGAGGCATGAAACAGAAAGAATTCTGCAGACACCAGGGTAAGTGCAGAAGGAGGGTGAGGAGGTACCCCAGGCACTGGAGCAGAGAGCTCCCCTGCAGCCCATGGAGCAGATCATGGTGAGACTCATGGTGGAGAAGTTCATGAAGGACTATCTCCAGTGGGAGGAACCCCACGCTGGAGCAAAGCAAAAGTGTGAGAAGTCCTTCCCCTGAGGCAGAAGGAACCGCAGAGACAATGTGTGATGAACTGACCACTCCCTGTTCCTGTGTGCCTCTGTGGGGGAGAAAATCATGAGTGAGGTTGAGCCTGGGGAGAAGGGAGTGAGGGGAAGGTGTTTTAAGATTTGTGTTTATTTCTTATTATCCTATTCTGCTTTGGGTGGATATTAAAATATTTAAAATATTTGGGCGGATATTAAAATATTTCCCCCCAAGTTGTCTGGCTTACCTATGATGGTAACTGGTGAGTGATTTCTCCCTGTCCTTATCTTGACCCATGTGTCTTTCATTATTTTCTCTCCCCTGTCTGTCTGAGGAGACTGATACAGGGGCTTTGGTGGACACCTGGCATGCAGCCAGGGTCAGCCCACCACAAAGTGACAAATACCAGATATTTATTTCAATCCTTCCAGGATGTTTTCCCGTTTGTGCAAAGAGTGCACCCAGAATAAAATAAAAAGGATTGTATCTACATTGCTGTAACATCCTTCAGACTAACTCTGGAAGGTGGAAATCACACAAGCCTCTCTTCAGTTTGCAGATTAATAGTACAGACAAGTTTAATAAATACAGTTAAATTATCTTACCAATGCCAATTATATCTTTAATGTCTGAGAATATGAAATTGGCTTGATGGGTTATCTCAGAGCAGGTGTTTTCTGAGGCTGTTATTATTTAATTGGTTTCATACCAGCCTGTTACTACAACCACAGACATGTTGCCTCCTCCAGATGGCCCTCAGGACAAAGTGTACAGGAGAACAAAGACAGTTTGTCAGGTGGGGAAATGGTTACAGGACACACTGCTCTGCTTGCTGGGAATCATGCCCACCATGAGGCTGGGGAATGGTGGTAGTGTAAAGCAAAAAGATTTCAGGACAAAATATAAGCTAAAGACAGTGAAAAGACCTCACCTGCTCTCACTGGATCTGGCCTATAGACTGCAAACCCTGTACGTTATCTTCCAGACAGAATACTGCCTTTATGCCTGATAGAGCTTCAGGCATTAATGCACAGCAATCATCAGTCATCACCATCAATCAGTCATTTAAATGGTACACAAGAATTTGGTTAATACTTTTTTACTGGAGTGATTTTATTAATACACAAGTGCCCTTGCAATCAGATCTGAGGCGTCTTTTGTGACAGCAAGTATGACACTTCTTTTCAGACAGATGTTCCATATTTTGAACAGAAGTGGATTTCTCAGTCTGAGAGGGAAAGGGAGCCATTTAATGGTTACATGAATATAAAATATCAAGTGGTGTTGTCATATCTTCATAAGGCTCAGTGGAACAGCTGGAACTCAGAAGAAAGCTAGCCATTCATTAAGAATTTCAGTGAGAAACTGGAGAGAAGTAGTTTGAGACATCTACTCTTTCTTTACTATTCAGATCCGGGTTTTGTACTGCTCTGCTTCTAGCAGAGCAGGAAATTATTTGTACTTGTTCAAAGGTTTTCTCTTCGCTCTTGGCAGGAGCCAGGACAGCATCAAGAGCAGAAGCAAGATAACTTTCCTATTTTTTATGCTTGATACTGATTACCTGGGGAAAGGCAAAATTACAAGAAAATCCCCCATCTCTACTCAGTAGCCGTTACGTTAGAGGTGTTTGGGGCAGAGCTGGGCAGCTTGTTTGCCAGAATAAAAAATGTCTTCAGTGAGCAAATGCAAACAGTTTAAATAGCTGAACATCAGCATCCCAGCAAGACATCTAGAAAATATCATTCTCCCTGCTTACTCGACCATGCCAAATTTCACCTCTGAATCTGAGGTCACTAGTTGCTTTTTCAGCAAGGGGCATCACAAGGCCCCATTCTAGAAGACAACTCCTGCAGATTCCAGGTGAAGGTGAGATCTCCACCTGTAGGCTGGAGTCAAACAGAAGTAGCATGACAGCAGCTATCTATAAATACAGAGAGGATTTGGAACTTGCTGACTTTGAGTTTATTTTCAGGACTGTTCTCCTACACAAAGATAAGAGTTTAGGCTGTACCTTTGTACACTTCTGGCTGTGCCAAAGGAGGAGAAGTGCTGATTTAGCCTTCTGCATAAGGAAAGCTGCTCTCAGTCTGGCCCAAGTGAGGCCACATCCAGAGACTCGGGCATTGTGACCTTCCCCCTCAAATCATTGGGGATAGCAGGAATATAATATAACATAACAATAACTTAATTACATACATTCCTAATTTACAGCAGAACTACTATATGTATATATTCTTTTATGACTTTCAACTGTTCCTCAAAGCAGTTAAAGCTCCTTTTAACCTTTTTCTTCAGATAGGAAGACTTGCAAAGATGAAGACACAGAATCAATGTTATGACTTCAAGACAAAGTCAGTCTCTGGTAGACTGTTTTTGGCCCAGGATATTAGCAGTGTTGTAGGAAATATAGAAGGGGAAGGAGTGGATGAATTACCTAGATCTTGTAAGTTCAGCAAGGAGCTGGAGTTTCCCTCCCACTCTGCAGTTAAAGCAAGTTTCTGCAGCAATGTCCTTGCCTGGCACCACACGCACACACGTCTTACCTCTTGCCTGAGGGTGGAGAAGGGACCAAAGCCACCATGAGCCAAATGTTTCAAAACCTCGTCAGTCTGAGTGCAGAAAATTATTTCTGTGATCTATACTTATGAGACAAAGAAGGGCAAAATGCGGAAGGTGCCCTTGGTAAACAGGGAAAGTAGAGAAGCCTGAGAATTTGTCTAAAGAAAAGTGTAATTTGAAAAGCTTGTTTTACAAGCTGCAAGTGCAGCTAGATTTGGGGTATTTTCAGCCTTGTGCAGAAAGGTGTGGGAGACATTTCTAGCTTTTGAAAGAATTCAAAAGATGTAACTGAAATGCATAAAACCACAATTATTAATTATTAAACATAAAGATTTTTGTACTTAACCTATTATTTTATTTTTATGCAGCAATAATTCTCTATGTATAGCATACATACCTATCCATCCATTTATCTTTCTTACCTATCATATTAGATATTTAATTTTATAAAACTGTTGTAAAGTACCAAGTAATTCCTAGCCTTCATTTAAAATTTTAGGGAAAAAATAA
The DNA here is from genome assembly GCA_013400235.1 of Oriolus oriolus. Taxonomy (NCBI): domain Eukaryota; kingdom Metazoa; phylum Chordata; class Aves; order Passeriformes; family Corvidae; genus Oriolus; species Oriolus oriolus. The sequence continues at coordinate 266,364 of VXBT01002720.1, forward strand.
AAATGTATACTGTAACATGTAGCATCTTTTTAATGTTTTTATGTTAATTATCCATAAATAAAAATAGTAAGTTTTGCTCATAGGCATGATTGCATTTTCTCCATATAATTAACTATAGATTTGATGTAACTTTGAGACTAAAATTAACTTGCTCACTGTTATTTATTATTACTATTCATACCTTTATTATATTCATCTTTTAGGTTTTTGAGAACAGCAAGTGCAGATCTGCATATCAGAAAACAGAAATTGATTTCTGTTTACCTCTAAAAATGACAATAAAATCTACTATAAAGAATGGCATATGTAGACTTGATATTTTGAACTTCGGATAGTTGCATGATTTTAATCATCAACAAGATCACTTCAGAGTATTTTACAGTAATTAGAAATACTGATATAAGGGAAAAAGAGATGAAAACTAGTTATTTTTCAAAATAACCCTCCAGCAAAACAAAAAGGAGGGTAGAGCAGGTTCCAAAGATATCTGCAGGAAAGAATTTATGAAAAAACATTTTCTAAATTATACTTTCTCAAGTAATAGCTGAGTATATACCAGGATTTTTATTTCCACCTGGAAAATAGGGAGCAAAAGACAGTTGGAAATGCCCAGGACAGTAGGACTTTGGAAAAAAATAACTCTCAAGAGATGATTCATGTCCTGCTCCTCCTGCAGCATCAGAGGAAGTGCGCCCACTCCTTTTCTTTTTATTATTTTTTTTTCACACACAGGAAGCATACCCTAAACAAACCAGTAGGAGAGATTTCAGGACCAACATGTCCTCTGGTTATATGAGCAGAGTTCTAATGTTTTAAGAAAGAAAAAGAGCAAGTTTACTCCAAAAATCATAAATCTACTAAATTTTAATCTCATTCACAGAGATTATAACACGAGTGAGCTAAAATATTTGGTGCAATTTATTTTCACGTTGTCAGGCCAGATCCTGCTAGTGTGAAGTTATTAAAAGTATTCAAGCTGAAAATCCACAACTTCTCTGTGTGAGCACAGAACAGTGAATGGGCAGTCGTTGTGGGGATAGAGAATAAGATTTCTCATGAGAGAAGTGTGGAGATCAATTCACAGATTTCACAATGAAGCTGTGTTCTGTGTGAATTGGCTCAAGGTGCGCCATGTGGAGTGACTTCTCAGGGCTTTCCAAAAGTTGCTAGCGCCTTACACAAAACAAAACTGAGCTAATGTTTCTACTTTAAAGAAGGTCTCCAGCAAAACCAATCAAAAGGTCAAACTCAGAACAAGCCACTGGAGAATCCAGATGTGTGAGAGCTCCTGGAATTTTGTTGCTCAGTTTGCTTGCTTATCTTTTTCATTGGGTTTCTTTTTAGTGTAGTTACTGCTTTAACTACCAGCCTTTGGATGACTATTTTAGTCACAAACTTGTGCAGAGCAGTACTTACTTACTTTAAGTAGTACTGATAGTTTAACTACTAGCCTTTCATTTGTCTCGGACTAGATAACTTATTGTCTGAACCTAGCCAGCTTTCTTTACACTACCAGCAGCATAACAAGCATTTCAAAGTGCAAAAAGCCCTGAGGCACAAGCTGTTTGGAAGCAGAGGGAGCCAGGAGTACCACGAAAAGGACAACCCTTACAGGATCCTATCCCTCTGTTGCAGGAATCTCTGGGAGGGTGCACTTCTAGGTACTAGTGCCAGCCTCAGCAAGAGGTGGCTATTACCTAGAATACAGGCACTGCAGCCACTCATATGGTATGCCTGTTTTGTTTGGACATCTCTAGAGCCAATCATTAACATTCCTTGGTGTACAGACTGTAAGGGACAGTGCAGTGGCTGTTTCTGTCCAGAGAGACATCAGTGTGTTCCATTATCCTGCATCCAGGAGTGTCCCAAAAACAAATGCTGAGAGAGGAATATGAAATGAAACAGGTATATGGTGATATTGCACCAGGATACTCATCCATTTTGCACTCACCCATGCTGTAGGGGTTCCCTGCCAGTGCTCTGCAGGGTAAGATCAACCTCACCTCTCCACAGAGTTCTCTACCTGAGGTTCTCCTGACCTATTTAAGGCATTTATTTTAGGATGAGATGAATTGAGCCCTCACTGGCCTATTTCTCTTCATCAGTTGTGAAAGGTAGTAAGATGATTGGCTCAGATGTCATTTGATTAGATGTCACAATCCATTGTGCTTAATAACCCGACGGTTATGAGGTTATGTCTTTCTCAATTCAGGCAAAACTATAATTTCCACAATTTCCATAGCAAAAAATTTCACAGTTTAATGAAAGACTGTGTAATAAGGGACTTCCTTTTACTTGTTTATCAGTTTGCCTCAGGTAGAGAAGAACAGGAAGAAAATGAGATAATATTAAATGATAATGACTTCAGCATACCAGTAATCAGCTCATCAAGGGTTTTAGTCATCCTAGAAAAAAAGTTTGAAGTTTCTTGTAATAAGCCAGTGACATATAAACTGAAGAGCCATAGGAGAGATTAAAATGAAAGATAAATGCTAATTGAATGCTAATTATCGATGCTATTTTTATTCTATACATTACTAATTATTATCATGCAAAAACTTATTTTTAACCATTTCCAGCTAGGCAGAATGGCTGCTCCAAGGATTTCAACCTTAAATGCAAAATAAAAATTTTTTAAAATTTTAACCAGTGGGTTTCTTTTTTCTTGTGCCTCCCTTATTTACAGAAGGAAAAAAATATTTTAATACCTCTACAAACTCGTAAACAAATACCCAAAGTAAATAGTGGGCATAGAGAAAAGAGACTGCCAGGGATATAGGATAAATACGACCAGTATGCTTCCACATCATCTTTGTTAGGTAATGATACCACACATTTGAATGGCTGTATAAAATGGATGAAACACAGGAGGAGTTTAAGCATTGTAAATGACTATGGGCAGCTTGTACTGTAGTCAGGGAGCCATTTAATAGTGAGCATGTGAAGAGCTGAAATTGAGATTTAGAAAGATTAACCTCCTTATTTTTTTGTCTCTGGATGGACGAAGGAGATGTTATTGCACTGTTTTATTTCTTTTCACATATCCCACTCCATGTGATTTATTTAGCTGAGTGCACTAATTTCTCAAGACACAGGCTGTTGCCATGAGAGTTAATTTTGATACAGACTCAGACTCATGACTCAGCTGATTTTACCAATAAAAATTTCCTGTAAAATTCAACAAACTTTGTTCTATTTCACACTGAAAATATGAATCAGTTTTTATTATAACCACATCATTTTTACCCCTTTGGGTCATAGTAGACTAATTATCTTACTAGGTAAACAAAATGTAGAGTGATAATAATGGCCTTCTATAGTGACACACTGCCAATCCTGTCATCTACATTAAACATTACCCACAAAAAGAAGCTTCTTTTCTTCTATTTTTGTGAGCTTTCACACCTCATGCTTTAACATGTGTCTTCTTTACCCAGCTTGCCAGCGGTCTGATCTATCTCAAGTGCTCACCCACTTCACTGTAGCCCTGGAATCAGCTGGGATAAATAACAACTGTTTGGAGACAATGGGAATTGCCTGTATGGTTTGTTCTTTGGTTTGTTCTTTAACATCTTCATATCTGACAGCAAGCTTGTTGCTAGTACATCTGCAAGGAAATGCCCACAAGCAAAGCTTTCGAGGAGGTGGTGTAGACTCTGGATATAGGATTGCTGATCCCAGAGACTGTCTTCCCTAAATATATCAAGGCCCACCTTAAGTCTTACTATGTTCCCAGCATTTCAATTAGGTTTTTCCAGGCTCTCCTGACTTTGCAATAGCAAAGCTTCTCGTTTTCAAGCTAATATTAAAATCAGCCAATTAACACCCATTTGTTCTTCTGCTACACTCTCTGTTACTTTAAATCCTCATATCTCCTCCTGGGAGAATTCTAATTGGTTTTGCTTTTTGTTCTCTTTTGCTATGAAATTAATGCTTTCTGATCCAGGAGAAGACTGTCCTTGATAACTACACTGAATTTACTTCCACGAACACAAAATGTAACTGGAAATCACTGAATGCACTGGACAGCTGCTTTTGCAGTGGTGATGCACTGATAAACAGAGATGGGTCCCATTACCGACTAAAGTGCAGACTCAGGTTGCAATAACACAGATTTAACTGTGCAGTGTCTCAATTCCTTGATGCAGTTGCTGACTAGACACAGATGATTGGTGGCATCTACGATGCCTGAGGGAGGTGGGGATGGGAAGTACCATTGCAGATTTCTGTGGCGTGACATGAAATGCATCTCACATGGCACCAGAGAGCTACAAGGTCCTGGTCAGCACAAACAGAGTCGAGAGAGTTATTCAGTAAGCAGATAAAAGCACATATTTTAGGATAAGCTAATTGCTTTCTAATCTGAATTGCCTGATCTCCATATACGAGCTTACAGCCAGATGCCTAACCTTAAATTGATAGCTTCTTCTAATACTTCTAATTCAATGTGACCCTGTGTGATTTGGACCAACCTCTATGAACTACCAAAAGTCAAGCAGGCAAGAAATGTATAAGCTTAGCCCTATTTTCTTAATTACATATATACACTGAATTTTACTAATTGCAAATGAGTTTTCTGGTTATAAGCTTAATTACACTGCCTTTTCAGGAGAGGGTACTTTTTCCCTCTTTTACTTTTGCAGGGCTTAGAAAGGCCACAGTGATAGAAGCAAGCATCCTAGGGGATGAAAGCAAGGTAGGAAGCTCCATCTTTTCTACAATACATTGCCTCCAACCCAAGATGCCATGTGTCTGTTTCCAAGAAACTGTCACGGCATAGGTACACATGGAATGGGAGAAGATCCAGTGGCTCTGGAACCAAATAGCTTTAAATTGTGCTTGGAGCCATGTGGAAAGTGGAGTAGAATTTTGACAGGTAAGTGGAACACCTCTGGGAAATACAGGGTGAGGTTTTTGATTACAAGAGCTGGGATGAGAAAGGTATCGGCATACTATGGGTAATTTGGGTATGTAATTTAAAAGATAACATTTTTTCCAGCTTTTTTTCTTATCCATTTTTAGTACTAATTTTAAGTCAAAATTAACCATCATCATCTAAGTTACATGAGGTAGAATCCTAGCAAGGAAATAACACTTTTAATTTCTCACATGGTTTCAAGGGCATGGTTAAGTTTATAGAAGTTTTAGTTAGGTAACATTGAGAAGAGAAACTTCTTTTCTTCACTTCTTTATTGAATTCAAAGACTAAAAACTTAGTGGTATCTAGCTGGTTGCAACTAACAAACACCCCTCTTCTTGAGGAGCTGTGCTGTCCATACTCCCTGTACTCACCTACTCCCTCACACACTGTGAAACTCTCTCCAGTCAGCTGGAGCATCTCTGTTCACATACAACCTACTTAAACTCATCAGTGAAACATTCAGAACATAGTAAGTTTTTGGTTAATGCTTTCTAGTAGTGCTTAGACATTTATATCATTTCAAAGCAACAAGCTGCTCCAGATCTGATTATCAGCCTCTCCACATTCTTCTCTCAACAGCTATTCATACTACTTTTTCCAATGCATATAGTCATGTAAGTCTGTAATAAAACCTGAGATGCTGCATATTTATTTCTATTTTTCATGGTTTATTATCCTGACATTTCAAGTTGCTCTGCTTAAACTTTAATAAGGATTGTATGATGGAGAAATCAAACTTTTACATAAGAAATTGCTTCAATTAAATGTCAAAAGAGACATAAAAATTAGTTTTAAAGCCATCTATGCTTCTTTCTAAATACCCTGTGCAGAGGCTGACTCAGGAGGGAAAGTCCTGCTCAGTATCTGCTCCTTGCACTTGAAAATTATTTTGTAACGTGAATCTTCACTGCAGTATTTCAGCATTTACTATATGTTGAATTTTATTTGTAAGACCTACAAATTACTGTTGCCTTTCTTTTTCCAGTGTCAAAGGCTATTTAAATACATAATAGAGTGTGTAAAATCAAGTCTTGTAGCATACCTCCTGTAAATATAAATGCTTTATCTGTTCCTTTTTTTCCTTCCTCTTTTGTAATACCATTCTTTTTCCCTTACATTCCCTGTGATGTATCCATATATAAACTGCCTGCCTCACTGTAGAGCTATACTAAATATTTATTACCTGTGTAATCTTTTTCACTTCTCTGTCTTTGTTTTATTCTGCTTCTTTGAACTATTCATATAATTATTCCTGGTACTACTATAGGTTTCCTTTTACCATATTTCTATTTCCTATCAAACCTCTTTGATCGTCTTTATTTTCAAATATTTTTTCCTAGGTTTATATCCTCTGGCTAATGGCATCTTCCCTCACAACACAGCACTCCTCTGGCTGATTTCTCTCCCCTGAAGCTCATTCCCAGCATTTTTCTCCTTTTCAAACTCCTTTGTTCCTATTCACTGCTAATCCCCCGATTCTCCACTTAAACTCACCACCACATATTCTTCAGTCCCTTGCTGTTTTACCACATCCCCTTCAGCAGACTGATAATGCAATTTTAAGGGAAACTAAGAAACTTTAATACTGCTCTGATCCTTCTTGGATTTAGGCATGTGGATAGAGCCAGAAGCAAGATGGGAAGGGGAGTGAAGGTGGGGAGGGGTAGGAGGGAAACAGCTGAGAAGAGACAGAAATGCAAACTTGATAGCACTTCACAGGCTGTTTATTTCCCAAAGACTGTCCGCTCAGCTGGGTGGCAGAGCAATGTGAGCCACCAGATGTGCAGTTTTAACACTGGTGTCAGCAAGAGCTGCTCAAGCAGCTTTTGGCCAGCAAATGAAGTGGGACGTCATTGCCTTTCTCTGCAGCCAGGATGCACCCCAGTAACTTAGCAATGCAAGGAACCAGGAAACTGAGCAGGAGAAGCAAACAAAGAGTAGAACTATATTTTGTGAGGACAAGACTACTGTGGAAAATTCCACCAAAGCCAACATGGTAGCAGAAAGGTGGTTGTGTGGCTTGCTTGAGGGAAGCCATGTATTTATTGAAGAGTAAAGGCAGGGCCAGAGTGCAAAGAGTTGGACTCTGCTGACAGAGACTCCTCAACTAAGTCCAGTGCTGCATGGCCCTGCTTCTGCAGTGCCCTAAGTCCACTCACACACACCAAGACAAAAAGCCAGGCAGTTCAGGACCAGCATCCCAATCTTCTGCTCTTCTAAACTTGACTTTACCATGGGTATCACCTCAGGTATTCCTTGTCCATGTTCTAAAATACAAATGGCATTGAATTGTGGATTTGCATTTCTGAGTTTCTAAATCTTTAGCATGCACAAGGGGTATGGACATTTTCAAGAATCCATAGCATGAAAAATAAGATTTTTGTTGTATAAAATGCTGTTCAGTACTGGTAGGAAGTTGGTCTCCCTGAAAATAAAGTGCACAGCAAGAAAGGAAGAATACATTTGTTTCTTTTATGCTAGTGAGTAGCACAGATGAGAGTGTGGCCCAGAAAGAGGCTGTGCAAGATACTAAGATTTAGGGATTACATTTATTTAGCAGAATTCAGACAGAGTGATTATTCACCTGTTATTCCTTTCAAAAAATTGGCCTGCTGTGTTATATGTGACACAATTAGCAAAACATTACAGCCTGTTTCAATGAATCCACATATGTGCAATTTTCTCTAAAGTTTGATTTAAAAAATGATTGGAGGGCAAATGGAACAGCTTTTACTGAGACAGATAACAATAAGACATATTGGGCTCTTATTATCTGCTATTAGCTTTCTCTTTCAGGTAGGAGAAAAGTACATTTTAGGAACCATTCAGTGTCCTATTATAATAATTTCTGAAACACGCCAGTTGGTAAGAAACTTGACTTTTTGTTTTATTTTACTTAATATTTTCACAAGAAATAATGGAGCCTGTGGAAAGCTGTGCCAAAAGATTTGTTTAAAAGTTCAGCTCAGGAGAAATCCCTGCCTACTCCACCAAGGAGCATGTATTAGCAATACATGGAGCTGGACTTAATGCTCAAATTTAGGGCTTGAATGCTGGATTCTGCTTTTGACATAAGAGTGAGACACATTAAAAATCTTTGGCAAGTCTTACACAGCTTTAAATTCCTTATCAGCTGGGCACCTGTTTACTTAGTAGTTCTGGGCCTTTGTTTCTTACTGCCTGGTTTTCCAGTGTCCATTTTGAATGACATGTGAGTTTATCATTGTGTTGAAGGCACTGATGCTCTAGCCAGTGTTGTCCACTGTGGATTAGATGCCAAATTTCCCCTATGGCAGTTTACCTGATGTTTTATGGCAACCAGCGAACTATTACCACTTCCAGGTGGCATTCAAGTCTGTCTTTCTTTCTCAAATATAAGAACCAAAGCATGTTGGAAGGAGCTCGTCAGGAACAAAGAAATTCTGCCTCTTAAAGAAGCAAGCCGCTGTTGAGCAGCCAGGTCGAACTTCTGCTGAACTTGGACCATGAGGAGAGAACCTCTGTCTTTCACAAGAGCTTGTGTCCCCCAGCTCCCAGCTCTGGGCTGACTCAACCTTACACCATGTAAAATGTAGAAGCCTGTGGCACCACACACCAGAAAAAATCTACCCCTGCTCTAGATCCTATCACAACACAAATCATAAGAAATGTGCCATGAAAGATGTGATGTGATCTCTCCCTGGAGTGCTAAAAGCCTTTTGCTTCCCTGGATTATTCTTGGAAGTGAGGATGCCCAAAGTACGCGTCTAGACAATTGGCGCTCCATTTCACTTCTGTTTCATGAGAACATTTACTTGCCTGTTCCTGCTTTTAAAACTCAGCTTTCTATTTTTCCTTCCACTTACTGACTGTACAGTACTTTCTGCTTAACTGAAAGCTTTTGTAGCTGACTGAGTAAAGCTCTGTATTGGTGATAGGCCTGCAGGGTTAAGAACATTTTCCTCAGGGAAGAACTTAATAGTATTTACTGCCACAAGAGAACTTGAAATCGTCTTTAGGAAATTAAAACAATTTATTTTGTGGCACTGAAAAATCTGTTGTCTGAGGACAGTCAAGAGCCACAAAGAGAACCACTTGCCTCTATCTAAAATCTCAGCCCTTCTCCTGGAAAACAAATCAGTCCTGTTATTTCCCTGATCCATTAAAGAGACTACCCTCTATCAGCTTTTTCTGAGCTGCTTCTTAGAATTTTTTTAGCCTTTGTTTGGTTTTCAACTACAGTTTTTAGTACAATAAATAGTATGCAGATTCCCCACAGAAATCCAGAGGGTTTTAGCAAAGTGCTACAAGAAGAATGAGACAGATGTAGGTGTGTCAACTTCCAGAGTGTGTCAGCTTTCACCTGCTGAGTCCAGCAGCTATTGATAGTAGCAAAGAACTTGCTGAGGAAGAAGAGTCTGCAGCAGATAGTGTGTCTTCCGGACAGGATTAGGAATGGAAGATTACTGATCCACAAGGTTACAAGGAAAGCAGTTTTTTTGGTTTCACAGCAGCTAATTTCACCACTCTGCACCTATGGCCCTGTCCACACTCACCTGCATTTGACATTTCAATTTTATTTGCATTACCCTTGTTATTTTCCTACAGGTAAAGATCCCTAAGAAAAATCATAGGAAAAAAAAAAAAAAAGAGTGGAGAAAACCACATTCCCATACAGGTCAAACTCATTGTCTGACTCCTGGGTCAGAAATTATATCTTTTCTGTAGCTGGTTCACTGCCACTTATCCCACCATTTCCATGCCTACTGCTCATTTTTAAAGCTGCCTGCTTTTTGTTGAAATAGCCAGCAGTGGTAGAGCCACTGGGCTTTGATTTCCTCTTGCAGGGAAGGCTCAGGTCTCAGTTGCCACCTTTGATGTTTCCTGTACTACTAATGACTACTGTGGAGCTCCTCTCTGTGGGAGCTATGACACAGACAGCCATTTCACTACTGCTGTGAGACACATTTAGTAGAGTTCCTTGAGTATATATATATCTCTCGCACTGAAAGAGTAAGCTCAGATAGAGCAAGGCACTTAATTCTATACAGATTTCAGAAAACATTTTCTATTAACCTGTGTAAAAAATGCATCTGAAAAAGCCACTGGTTTAAGGAGGGAAAGTAGCAGGAGCCATTTGATGTACCAGCTTACTACCAGAAGAGTCAGTAAGTACTGCAGAACTACTCTCTGAGATGTGTGCATAAATTAAAACAAGTGAAGACGCCTATTATAGCAGCCAATCCAGATTCATATTCTCAAGAATCAGTCATGAAAGCTTTTTTGAAACATTTACTTTTTATATAGGTAATCTTAATAGTTATCAAATTTTTGTAAACTCCTACTGATTGAGAAAAACTTACAAGAGTACCATGACAAAACAACCAGTAACTCCAGGTTGGACCACATATGTTTTTAAATGCATTGCAAAGCCAGAAGTTTTACTTCCAGGCAAAACCTTCACTGTCACTGAGATCCTTTTTTAATATCAGAATAGCTGAGGTGCTGAGTAGTCACAAAGCAGCAAGAACTAGACATTCCTTTCATGAGCTTTTGGAGCTGGATTTAAGTGCCCAACTGTAGACACATGTGACAGCTTTAACCATCACTTCAAACTGGTTATTTTAGACCTATCATCTCTCTTGGATACTGTAGACCATGTGGTTCTGCAGACACATTGAGAGAATGTTCTTGAAATAGATAGATACACTCTTAAATCATTATTTTCCTTTCATTCCATATGGTCTAGGTGCCCTTGACATAATTTAAAAATACAGTGCAGCAGCACAATTTAAGATAAACCACTACCAATAAGCCAAGCAATTTAAAATCTCATATCCCCTTCACCTTCCAACAAATCCCCCCCAACTTACCATTCCTCTCAACCTTCCTGGAGGAAAAAAAAAATAAAATAAAAAAATGAACACAGAAATGTACCTTAAAAAATCATTTGAAATTATACTGTCATTCAGTAGCAAAACAGTTACTGAGATACTGGATCTATAACATCCCTGTATCATAGCAAACAAGTTGCAGAGATCACAATCTTTCAAATGCAGATGATGAATTAAAGATATAATTTTGGGTAAACACACAGTTATGCCATTCCGGTGTGTTGTTTGTTCCTTCTGCCTCACAGCTCCCCTCTTCAATTTCCTCTGCAGTGGGCCTATATAAGGCAATCCTTAAATCCCAGAATCGTTCCCACACAAAGTTCTCTAGAAGGCTGCTTTGTCATTTTTTTAAATCTTCAGCTTTACGTGAATTGTGTCCTTATCAAAAGTCACTTGAGCGGTTAAGAGTCTGTGCACAGGATGGGCTCAAATCAAGCCCTTCATGGGGAGTTACACACTGCAGTGCCTGCATCCTCCAGACAGCAGCTCTACGTCACTGTTTCAAATGACCAAACTGCAGCAGTCAATCTGTTAGCATTTTACACTTACTTTTCCTAGGTGCAAACAGCAAAGAATTGGGCCTTCCATCACTTCCAGTTTTTATAAAGCTTCAGCAAACCGGGCAACATTTTGCCCCTTGTTTCACCCCTGAAACTACATCCCTGCCACAGGTTCACAGCAGCGTAACTGAGCACAGCACCTGGCAGAGAGCCCAGAATTTGACCCAGCAGGTTTATGGCGTATGGAGATGATATTAACACACATCATGAGCCAAATCTGCACTCCGGCTGCTTAATAAAAGCCCTACCACCTCCATGATTGCATTTAACCTCTTATGTTAACAAGAAAGCAGGCCAGACTGATCACTACGAACAAGTTAGCCTGGAAAACTTACTATTTATCAGCCATAAGTATTTACATTTTGTAACCTTTTTTTTACTATTAACAACTTTGAGTAACAGGAACTGAACACTGACAGGTGGATTAACAACATTTCAGTAAACATCTAGAGCATTTATTAAATTTACCATGAGATTGCAGATGCACATGAAAAATATAATCACAGAGTGAAATTTTCACTCTAAGTTCATACAAGGAGTTTAGTTAAGTATAGACATCTTAGTAAACAACTGACTTTCCATGTCATTACTAACTCATATTTTTTCCACATAGCAATATTGATGAACTGATCTTTTTTCCCTCACCTAAAAGACTAAAATAAAATAAGGTAAAATTTTGAAGAGCATTCCATAAAGATCAAAAGAAAAGATTTCACTTTCCTTAGGACTTCTTAGCTGTTTCTGTCATTAAGCCTAAGCATTTTAATAAAGAACGTCGAGATCTTTTGAGACACAGAATGATTTCAGGCAATGTAAAAGATGGAAAATATCGTTCATTAAATGAGTGGTCAGCACACAGTGGCAGAATGGTCACAATTCATTTTCTTGCCTGTATTCAGCTAGTTGTAATTACACATATAATAATAAATTAAGTGAAACCAACACACCATACACTGAACTGATCCCTGAGTTTATCTATAGTACCCTGCCAAGCCCCTTACTGCTATTCCTTCAGCCAGGTTACAGTATATGACTAACAGCTGAACACTAGTGCTGGGCTGAATTAACATCAATTAGCATTTAAATTGCATGTTTAAATGAGTGCATTAATGGGTGCATGCAATTTATAATTCTCTCCCCTCCACCTCCAGTCTTATCTAGTGCTAGAGATTTGTCAGACAGCTGGTATCAGTCTGCCTAATCTCAGACTTAGAACGACTGCTTGCCTGCATACATTTAGCTGGCACCAACTGATTAGAGGAAAATTCTCCTAGGTTGGCTTTAAATTTACAGTGTGGTGTGACATGCATCTTATCATCTGTATCTCATTTTACAGCCAGCTTTCAGGGGCCAAATATTACCTGATTTACAACTACTTCCCAGTGCCTTTGAATGTGCTGCACTTCATGTTAGGCTGGAGCAAATCTGGCCCTGTGTTTCACTCTCTATTCAAAAAGACATTGATAAATTACCAACTGTGCCATGATATCTCTGCCCTCCCATGAGGTGAAGCTCTGAATATCAAACCAGGGATCTTCATGGGTGGAAAGAGTAAAGAACAAGTGAAAAATTGCCTACCACTAAATGCTAGTGCCATGAATGAGTTCATTCTGTACACCAAAAGTTTTAGTGAGGGACATTCTGGAGGCTTAAATTATACTGAATTTTTGCTCCCTGGAATGAATTTGTAATATCACCATATTATGAGGAAATAGCTAGTGTGATTTATGGCATCTATTATTATTATTATTGTTGTTGTTGTTATAGAAGCTATTTTATGGGAAAAAAGGAATCTGTACAACCTCAGGTAATGAGACAAAGTAGATGTTGAGGTAAAACAAAAATCACTTCAAAAGCTTTTTCTGTTTTGTCTGTCAGATCTGACTCCTAAGCCAAAATCACATCAGTCTCACCACAAAGACTATGAGCTTGGGAGCCCAACTGGAGGCTCATCTTCAATGCATGCATGCCCCACTCACCCGCCTCAGCTCAGGCAGCACACCAAGCCTGCTGTCCAGAAATGCCCAGAGACAGACTAGAGGGTGTCTGCGGGATTTCTGCATGGCAACTCTGGCAACCAAAGGCTACAATAAAGGACTGCCTCCAAGCAGTGCTATCAGTATCAGACCTAAGGGTCAATTGCATAAAGATATGGATCCAGCTCTGGACCATAACAATACTAAAAATGTAACACCAATACCATATCAGAATAAAATTTCAAAAGCGACTTTTCACATCCACATTGAAATATAAAGCATCAGAGACAGTAAAAGCCATTTCAGAGAGATTTTATGGGAATCAACCCCAGTTAGCTGAGAAACACCACTTACCACAAGAAATTTACAGTAGGTAGAGACTTGCAGATGCAGTACAGCAGCAACTGTGTGATAATTTCATTTTGTTCTGATATCTGTCCTCAAAGATGTTATGCTATTCTTTAAATATTTCATGTCTATGTACTGTCATGAGATTTATTATTTATGCAATAGATGAAAGATCCTAAATTTTTGCCTGAATAAAATACTACTGTGGCAAAACGACTCATCAAGGTTAACCATTCTTCTTGCTTACTACCTTCAAAAATTACGTCCTCAAGAGGGATTGCACAACCAAGTCAGATAGTGTGGGCAAATTTAATTAACTAAATGTCAGAGTCCACAGTTGTTACAGATGACATAAAGAGAAAAAAGAGATAGGGCATAACCTTGAGGTACTTGTTATTGCTGCCAAATGCTTTAAAGGATTGTTCACTTGGACATGAAGCCTTCAGTCTGTGGCACAATTAATACATGTGTGGATCACATTATGTCACTCAAAATAAAATTCCAATATGATGTTTCTCACCCTCACTGGAGAAAGTCCAGGGCATAAGGGAATAAAATACAGAGGCCTCTGCCAGCGCAGATCTGACACCCACACACTTGTTAGACAGGAGAGATCTGGACCCAGTGCTGCTCTTTAATTGCAACCACAGCAGGGGAGCCCAAGATTTCCCCAGCTCAGGCTTACACTGGCAAGTGGCCAGTGACCTTGGGCTGGCCACGTGTTTGTATCAAATGGTGCTTCTGAAGATGTCCTCTGCCTTACATCCGAGCAGGGCTGCTGGGTTCTGGGTTGCTGGGACCTGGCTGCCCCAGCCAGGAGGAGCTGGGCAGCAGGACCCCAGGCATTGTCTGGAAGATCTTTTTTTATGTCACAGCAATGCTAACTTTACAAAAATAGATATACAGTCTAAATACTGAACAAATTTTTCATTCACTGTTCCATCTATACTGCTTTTGGGGAAGAAAATTTACTGGAAAGTATTTGTCCATTTTATTTAAATCACAAAAGAGTGATTAAAAATCTGCCACTGACTGAGCTGTCATATCCTGTAGCTGTTCTTATGGGCCAGTGAAAGCTTGAGATGTGAACATCAAGTTTAGCCCCTTGATTTGGGAGAGACAAAGGAGACAACTAACTTCAGGTTTGCCTAATTTCAGCAAGAGGGGTCCTTCCTGGTCCCTCCGGGGAGCACTTGGTGACCATCCACTGCCATCCCACAGAAGGGGACAGAACAAGTCTAGAACTCGCTTTCCTTTGTCAGTGCACACCCAAGAGAGTGCAAAGATTATACAGGACTGCCATAGAAAAGAATAAAACCTACTGTCCCCATGACATCATTAAATGACCCAGTGACTGAAATGACCCCATGACTTGGCATTGTGAAGAAGAAACTTACATAAAATTCCCAACCAACTCGTTACAGTGCACCCATATTCATTTAAAACTGTCCTGGGAGTGGCAGAAGGAAGCAGCAAGAGGATTACAGAGCTAATTAAGTTTCAGAAGCAGAATAAGAAATGAATGAGGAGTCACATAGAGAAATAAACATTTAACACAACTTCTAAAAAGATCTGCAATAAACTAACCATCTCACAATAAACCCAAGCTTAAGACGGAGGAAGGAAGGGGAAATTAGATACAGTGGCTTATAGGAATAATTCTGCCCTAGCAAAATAATGGTAATGCTTATAAATAAGACAAATATATCAATTCTCCAGTTTGAGCTATCATAAATAAACAGGAAAACACCCTTCAGGCTATTAGTTTTTGGAACCACAACATAAAGCAATTTTGTTTTCTTTTAAGAGAATACTGGATATCTATAGAGTAACATAATGATTACAAGATGGTAATTATTAAGGCTTAGCAGGCAATACTCTATATTTGATATTTCACTAAGATGCAGTGGGGTGGAGGGATTTTTATTATTATTTGTTGAGAAGTCCATAGAGCATCTCTAAGCATTTATGGGGAATATAAGTGTTATTCCTAGGCAGAAACAACCTTCAAAATTTTCCAGGCAGCCTCGCAATGAGAGAAATTTTCCCATGCTGTAATCACTGCTGGGAAATTGCCCTTTCTAGACATCCTTTCTTAGGCTTTGTCCTGATAGGAATGAGCTAAAATAAAAACACGCAAAGTGAATGCGCACAAAGAGAATTTGTTGTTTGATTCACACTCCCCAAAGAGTGTTAATGCCTTCAGAGATGTCAAATCATAAAGGCCATACTGCACAGAAGCACTGTGAAAGAAGAGATGAACATTGTTAGAATTCAGAAATAATAAAATAACGTGGTTGGCTGGAACAAGTGACACTTGTGATTTGCACCAGCTTAGGGTGTCTCACTGCTGATGCTTTGATACAAATCTTGAAACACACTCTGGTTAAGTAGCCTTTTAAGGCAATTTTTATGTACACATACCTTGCTTAAAGTATAGAGTTCTCATATAATTGACCAATGGGTTATCCAAAAAGCTTTTTTTCCTGAAAATGTGGGCTATATATTAATGAGGAGTTTCAGTTATTGCAGAGCTTGTTCTCCAATGGGCCCTGCCTCTGCTCCCTGGTAGTTTCTTCTCCCCAGCAACCTCACTGCTTCCCTGATCTCTGCTATTCCCTTTTCACCTCAGCTAGAAAGACAGAAATGAAGAAAGGGAAGACCCCATCTGCCTCATCTGGATTTAAAGTATCCTGCTGCATCAGAGGGAGGGTACCAGAAGAAGTGGGGTCTACAAGGGTGTGGTTGTATGAGCATGACAAAAATACAGTCATTTGCTCATGAAACTTTGCTTTTGTCAAATATTCTTAGAGATAATTATGAAGGATCAGAAGGTTTTTCCTCTCCCTGCTCAGAAATCCTTTTGCGTGCTGTCAGGCTGAGGTGCCAACCATCACACAATGATGAGATGCCAGAGGTGGTACTGCAGTGCTGGTGTGTTGGGAAATTCCTTCTGCCAGCTGCCAAAGTGGTTTCGAGCAGGGCATGATGTAGCCTGAGCACACAGCAGGGGGGCTGGGCTGTTTGCGAGAAGGGTCATTAGACCAGACAAAAAATCACGCCAACACCATGCTAAAATTTAATATGGACGGTCAGTTCCAGGTGTCCAGGAGCATCATATGGCATTTTTTAATCTGCTACACCTCCTAGGCCAGGATCCTGTTCCCTGTGGTACCCATGTGAGTGACACTATGACCCTCGTTACAAACCATCCTTTTACTACTGATGCCGTGTCCAAGCAAACATGTTTTGAGGGGTTTTTTTTGAGAATGTTTTTTTCAATCCAAACAGCTCCAGCTGGGATCACAGCGCAGCAGAGTTATCCCACTCTCAGCTTGCTGAGAATGAAGATGAGGAGAGGGCACACTGCTTTGTTGGACATTCCATCAGCCTGGGGTAATTAAAGAGAAGGTGCCAAGTGAGCCTGTCTGAGGACCTCACGCAGCAAACCAAAGCACAGCCAATGCTAGATGAACATTCCCGGTAAGGGATGCACCCATCCTCCCTAGGATGGAGAAAAACAAAATAACCATATCCTGACTGTCAGCCACAGAACATTTCATCCCAGCCATGTGGGTTAGGGGGTAAGCCTGGTGAATAGCACTGCAAATGGATTTTAAGACTACATACTGAATGTAGCAAAAAGTCTAATTAGCATAGAACCTCAAGTCTGAAAAGGCTGAGTACTGAGCACCTTCATTACCCACAAAGTCATTTAAAACAGAATAGACAATTAACCTGCAGTCACTGATAGGCAGTGGCAAGCACTTGAGCACTCTCACAGACACTGTTCACCCTCTTTTCAAGGGAAAAATAAGTAGTAAACTATTAAAACAAGACATATATGTTGCATTTAACCGGAAAAATCAGCCTTCATTGAACTTGGATATGGCAATCTCATTTCCTACAATGGTCCTCTGTACAAAGGCAAAATCATTCACTACTGTATCCTGAATCTTCAAAGTATAATATTAATAAAAAAGCCATTCCTGTTACTGCATATTGAAAAAAGAGAAAATTCATGAGAGATAAAACCAGGAAGGAAGGAAGGAAAGAAGGCAGGCTGAGAAAGGAAGAAGGTGGGGGTAGTTTCTAAAGCTCAAACACAGTACATTCAGACAGACTTTATTTCCATTGATATTTTTCTATGAATTCAAGTACCTGAAAAAAAAGGTTTTATTTCTTTTGTTATGCATCTTTGCTGTTGGAATTAACCCTTCAAGGAGCAAAGAGACTGATGGATATTCCTGCATACACGCAAAGCCAATTGTGCTACTTACACCTTTAGATCAGCTTCAAATCAAACTGTACCAGGGAAGCAATTGCTCACTCCTAAGTGCTTATGTGGTTCTGTTTAGATTTCATGAGACTGCTAAAGCCATCACTTCAGGCTCACTGGTTAAGAGCTACGTCAAATTATTTTGTAACAATTTGAGTTCCTATATATCTATTATTTACCACTTCAGTGATTTAAAACACAGTGGAAATTTCTGTGGGTTTTGCTCCTGAGCTGAGCTAGATTGACTGGAGAAGGGGGAGAGAGAATGATGTAAGCAAACAGTACTAGTTAAATGAGGCTGCTGATTATTTTTGTGTTGAACAAGTCTGCCACAACAGGTATTACTCTTAGTGAGTTTTGCAATATTGGTATGTGCTGCTTCAATTATTTTTTCCTATTAATCCTTCTGCTATATATTAATCCTTTTTTCTATATAGTTCTTCTCTTTTTTGTGATTGCCTGTTCTGTAAGACTTTCAAAGGACAAGTAATACATTGCAGAAGTAAAAACTCAAGCCCTTTCCTGAAAGAGCAGTGTGATATGCCTGTAACTGTGCAAGTTAGAGATGGACTTGGATCATGCAGTCCTCTCAGCCTCTGCCCAGTACAAGATTTTCCTTCACTGTAGGCCAGTTCATTTTAGACATCTCAAAAGACGACATTCCCCCTTCTCTTCTGCCATAACCTCATCTTCTGCACTGAACAGATGTCCCAAAAAGCTGCTCAGAGTCTTACTCTGACTTTTTATGGAATATAACCACCTTTCCATTACAGCTGTGCATAACCTCAGGGTAGTCTGAGAGCAATCAGTGACTATTACATATAAATACCACTTTGTAGGAAGAGGTACGTGTGCTGTTAAGGTACATAATTGGTGACCTGCAATGCCCTTACCCAGGTATATTCCTGGATATGCTGTAATAAGGCACTGCAGGAGGTACTCACAGCATCTAACTTCAGCTGGTCTATACAGTCAAAGGCAAAAGGTAGCCCCCTAACCGTAGGGCTTCAGATTGCTCTCTGGAGAAGACTACTCTTTCCAAGAACTGTGTGAGGTCTTTCGGTGGCTCATTTCAGTGTTTCAATTAGATGCCTAGAGTTTGAGGATGTGAATACCCTACTTTATGACTTTACTATCTCAGATCTCTGCTGGCTATGCTATATATCATACTAGTTGACAAATTTGAGCTTACAAGATGGTAATTACCAAGCTCTCCTCCTTTCTTGTCAGACTTGCTCACCTACAGCAAAGTGCTGGCACTTATTTCTTGTGAATAGAATTGCCCTTCCCTATTGCTTTATCCATGTTCTCCTTACTTCTGCCGTATTTCCCAGCCTATGGTAATTGTTTCTGTTTCCACTCAGTCTGATGTTTGTTCAATTTGCATAATAACTTCTTCATTCCCAACCTGAAACCAACAGTGTAATGATGTATGAGATCTGAAGAAGGTCAAAAAGACAAATATTTCTTAATCTGACAGAATATTAACATTCTGTCTCAATAAGAATGTCATATGTAATAAAATACATTTTTTCTCCAGATCATGTAATTGTCATAAGAAGGCAATATTCTATGCTTAAACACATTTATCACCTGTGTTACTTTCCCTTCACTGTTTATTACTTTTACAACTAAAAACTTATGATTTGTCACAGATCTTCCAGAGCTGCTGACAGAGCTAATTGCTAAATTGCCACTGAACATACTCTGGGTAACTTTATTATCAGGTTTGATGTCACCTCCAATCCTTTTTGCCCAGAAGCTTTGTAAGACTCTAACGTTTATTAAATTTGACCAAACAAATTGACCATCCTGCTTCATGTGAGAACAAGGTTTAGTAATTTGACTGTATCTTTTACCTGGGAAATTTCAAACCGGCACATCAATTTTCAAAGGTCACTCACTTTACTCTATTTCATTTCACTTTCCTCACCCCAGTCTGTTTGCTTTCCAGTAAGTCATTCCTGCTTTTCAGTTCATTCTGGGGTGACAGAGCTGATTACCTCTCCAGAACTCAGGAGAAGAATACACTGCATGACTAGTGTCACGTAGTAATCCAGAATCACTAATGATATTCACCAGCATTTCCACATGCCGTAGAGGATCTGACAAAAGAGAGCATTCCTGAAGGCCACCTGCATTCTTCACTCCTGGTACCATGAAGTCAGAAATAATGTTTGTGATGCAGGCACAGGTAGAAACCCAACAGAGAAAAAGATGGAGTCCAAATAACTATTTAGCTCCAGATAAAAAAAGAAATTGAGAATTTATATGGGCACATAGCCTAAAACTGTATTACTTTTTAAAGGCTGGGTTACACACTTTCTTTCTCTTCAGTAAAGTTACTTTTTGTCTGGCTTCTTCCCCTACTTTCTGCTTCTTCCTAAGCTCTTCAAGTGATATTAAGTTTGTTATGTCAGCATGTTAGTCAATCCTATTGCAGCTTTTATCAAACTGGCAGACTCTGGCTCTGTGGTGTTTTTATGACATGGTTGCTCTGACAGATTGCTCCCACATGACACTGGAAAATACAGTGACTCAAAGGAGCAGCTGGGAGCACGCACTTTCAGCCAGCTGCTTTGATGGATTAGAAGCTCTCCCAGAGACTATCATAGGGAGAGTTTATAATGCTGTCTTCAAACACAGTCACTTGCATCACACCTGTACTGGGAAACTGTGCAAATTGTTGCCATAATTTCAGAGATAATTAAGAAAAGCATAAGCCCCAGGTTCCTCTCTGTTTTGGTGTCTCATACTGCACATATAGGAAGTTTCATGATCAGTACTCCCACAGTCCATTATCCTGTCTTTTGATAATAGACATTGGATGTTTCAGAAGACATGCACAAGATGGTCCTGAAATAATGGGTCTTTAAAATTACTGGAGTAAGTTTATTGCAGCCCTCACTGTCTAAAGGGAGGTTTATGCCTTGAAGTAAGTGAGATTGCAATCAATGAAAACCTTTGTTAAAGTTTACTGTTCTTCCTATTGTAGATCTTGGTCATTTTGTTAGCTATGGAAAAGACATATTTAAGAGTTCAGCTAAAATCCAGAGCGTCAGTAGCAGCATGCAGCAATTAGATAAACAGACTGCTCCTTGTGTGGAAAAAACCCCCTCTTTTTTCCATCCAACCACTTTGATTTTGCCAGTTTCTAAGCTTCTTGTGTGCTTTTCTAACAATGGATTACTCGCTTGGGTAAAAACAAACTAATGGTTTGCCTCCTCTAAACTCCTCGTTATCATTAAATATTTTTGACATGAGGTTTCTTATGACCTTCCTTCAAAACGAAACTAAGTTCAGCCTTCTTCTTCCCTTTTTTTGTCCCTATGTCTATATTGTTTCCCAGTGCTTGTCTTCAGTTCCTTGTTTGCTGCCAGTGATTTCTGCAGCCTTTGGCCACAAATCATACTCATACTGAAGGTCATAAATCTCCATATAGACACATATAACACATATTTAGACAGTGTCCATACTCATACAGGAACAATTTCTATTGCTTCTAACAAAAGGATGTAGCAGAATGGGAAGGTACAAGTAGGAGACGGAATGAAACCAAGTGAGGTTCTGTGGTGATCAGAGCTAAAATAAGCAATAGAAGTTTCCAAACTCCCTAGAGGCTGCAGGAAGCCCAGGCACCTCCTCCGAGGTTACATTCACCTTGCTACATTTGCATTATTAGCAATCTCCAAAGGCTGATTTGCATTGAGGTTAAGTTCCACCCCACTGAAATTTGGTATTAAATTTGCAGGGAATCCTAAAAATAAATACAAGCTTTGTTTTTCCTATTCTCACCCAAATTCCTTCCTTATTTTTTTCATGTCTATGCTATTTCTTATGCTGTGTTTGATGCCTCAGCATGAGTTCAACATGAACAGAGTTTAACGTGAACATTCAGTTTGTGGGAAAAATTATCTCTGCATTTCAGGTAGCCATTAACATCAGTACTGTATTTGTATATGTTACTGTTTAATCAGCTATACCATGCAAAAATAGACAATCATTTACATTACCTTCACTCCAGAAACCAAATCTTTTTTATTCATGAACTCAGAGTAATACAGAGCATATTGCATTTTTCAGATGAAGAACCCATTCATTTAACAAGTTGCCCCATTAATGATTAAAGATTAGTTAGCATACCTAACACCTTGCTGTATTTAAAAAAATCAGTACAAATAATGTCAAGATTTTAATCTCCTTTATATTCTTATATGTTCGCACAGCATCTGTGATCAATTTTCTATCATATTGAAAGGGCTGTTTAAAAGTTTGGCATGATCCCTGGGCTAAAATGTTCTGGAATAAATTTTCTGAAATGAGTTTGGTGACATTGAAGGAACTTTCATCCTTAGTACAGGAATCTTTGCTGTTAACCTGACACCAGAAGATGTCAAACATTTATTTCTAAGTATTTGTCCAGTATTAACCCTTTCAAAGATAGAATTATGTGCATGTTGGTGACCACTTTAAAGTATTTAGGCATCTCTAATTGTAACCTGAAAATGGGTATCAGAGGTTTTTGTTGCTGTTTCCTTTTTCTCCCTCCCTCTTCAATGTCTCTCATGGCAAATGCTAGGAAAAGAGATAAAAAAGCAGGTTTCCCATTATAGGACTTATGGCTTTGGGACTGCAAGGTGCACCAAGAGATAAGAATTCAGAATTTAAAAAGAGCATGATAAGGCTCTCTAAGACCATTTCACTCTCTGAAACTACCTGTTCTAGGAGACCTTTTCTGGGTGTGCATTTTATTTATCAGAGAGCTGTGGTCAGTGAAACAGTGGCAATTGGCTACTGCAACTAGACTGGAACCAGTGAATAATACATCTGCAAAGAGCTGTTCACTGTGAGTCAAACTCTGGTGAACAAACTGTTATAAGTGCTCCTCAAATATGTGAACTGTGAGAGGGAAGGTGAGAATCAGAGCTTTTTAGATAGCAGTGCTTTTTCGGATTTAGGAATGCATTGTGAAAGTTCAGCTGTACACCAAATGACTCGTATGCTAAGTGAAGGCTAGCGTCACTACAGTGCACCATTTGTAAAATGTTTAAATATGGATCAGAGTACGAATGTAAAAACCATGTACAAGCGTGGCTGCTTCCCACACTTATACCAGAGCAAATAATGATGTGATATGAGAGACATAATGACAATATTGTGCCTGTAATGCATTTGCCCAAAGGTACACTTGTGAATATGTTTTCTATTCATTTCTGTTCTCTATTGCACATTTCCCTCAACTTAATTATTCCATTGATTGTAATTAAGCTCCCTCTAAGTCTGTGAGTGTGGAGTGCATTTTCAAAATAAATATGAGCAAGCTGACTTGCTTCTGAAGCCTTTTTCAGGCACTTTATATCTGAGAACACAAATGCATTTTAGAGACTTCCTGTGACTTTAACCATTTTAAAAAGAGAGAAAGAAAATCTGCTGATTTACAAACAATTGAAATCAAACCTAAGGCAATTTTTTAATTCATTATTCTTATGATTTGCATAATATTAGTACCTATTAAAAAGCGAGCACCCCTATAGAGATTAATATTGCTTCATAGTAGTGGCTGAAGAAACATGCATTAAGGAACATTCCCTGCCCAAAAACAAGGTTTCTACCTGGATGCCCTGGATGGGCTGAAGAGAAGAGCAGAAAGTATGATAGTAACTAGATAGTAGCAGAACTAACTGTGTAACTAGATATATTTTTGGCATAAAACTGTAGTCTCAGTTTGCCACCTGTCTAACCATCTCAACATTGCAACCTATTTTCATAACCTGAAGAAATTCTTTGCATTCTCAAATGTTTATATAATACTGATCTGCCTCAACTGCACTGTAGTACCCAATATCTGGTTTTTCCTCTCTCTACCTCTCTCTACTTCCCCAAAACCAAAATCTGTCCCACAAGAACAAATGGTGTTGCAGTAGCTTTTTAATATAAACTATAAATTATATGTATTTTTATTTGTTTCTGAGATGAAGGCGCTGTAAGAAGCTTGCATGTAGTCTATTTTCAACTTGCTTAATTAATGACCACTGAAATTCCTTAATACCTCAGCATTACTATGTCCAGTATAGAGAATCAATATTATGCAACTGTAGCATGTCCTAAAATAGGATACTTTGAAATCCACAGATTTTTAAAGATTTCTAGTGACAACGGATGCCAGATTTGAATTTAAAAAAAAAAAACAAAAACAAGTTAATTAGAAACAGCTAGCAAAATTTCATATACACAATAGGGTATAGATTTGGATACAGTATATCATCAGATGAAACACAGCATATGCAAGACCATATTGTAGCAGGATGAAGTCACTTTTTTACATCAAGCCCTTTTGTGTCTTCTTAATATATCCAAAATAGAATGGCTATCCAAAAACATATTATTACAAACAACTGATATTTGATAACTTTTAATAAATATTTGTCGAAACTAGTAACGAAATTTTTGCAACACTCTAATATTTCGGCTGTAACATACCAAGCGGTATGGTGAGGATGTCACTCTGAGTTCCCAGTTTCAGTTCCCAAGTTTCGTAATTTCAGTGCTTAATTTCATCAAATCTGATGTCTAAAATAGATCAGGTGAACTGCACCATGCGCATATTTCTCCATCAGCTCTCAAGGGAGCGTAGAGCAGCTGTCGATACCCAGACTGCACAGATCTAAAATTAAGCAAGATAGCTCCCATCCTTTACATCATTTGACTTGTTCTTTTCTGGTCAATCAAGATGGTAACTCTGAGGACTTAGCTCTGCATTAAAGTACATGAAGTAGTGCAGAAAGAGGGGTTTACCATAAAAATTAAGAAATATGGTTCATCATTCCGTATGTTTGCAGGAGTACATGAAAAAGCAGAGCACGCATTTCATTGCATCTCTGGTGAGACACGTCAACTTGTAGATGCCTATGGATCTATATGCCTATTATTCTCCAGCTGTTTCTGTTTATTTATTAAGTCTGAGTGGAAGAGGATGTGATGCAGTATTAAAAGTCCTGCTCACTAGTCGACTCATACACTGAAGTTTCTGAAAGAGGAAAAGTAATGGTTTGCTCCTCAAGTGGTGATATTTTCACTGAATTTTCAGTATTCCCAGAAAAATGCTCAACTTCTCTTTCTGTTGCAGCCCGCAAGAGTGAAGTCTCACTGTTATCTGATACACCACCTTGCACAAGTGGATCTTGTAGTAGGAAATGTAAGAGGAGCAGGGGGTCACTGACCTGCAGTGACTTTGTGTCAAGGTGGAACAGTAAATAAACTACCAGCCCTCAGTATTTTCCATTTCTGGGGTGATGCGGGAAAGGTAACCAAATTTATGGTGGCAGGTGTAGCATACATCACTGTTTTGGCACAAACATATTAAGTATATTGCAGGCCATATGGAAAGTAACGTAACAGCTTAGATGAGCTGATGTTGATGCCTTGCATTCGCTACGACATGGTGTCTTACAGACTTAGGTTGTTGCTGCGCTTGGATCAATTTATGGGTAGATACAGGGAATAAGGGATGATTCCGTTTCATGAAAGATCTAAGGTGTTTTATTTCTGTACTGCCTTTGGCTGGGATAGAGGTAGGTTTCTTCTTAGCAGCCTGCGCAGTGCGGTGTTTCAGATTTGTGGCTAAAATAGTGCCAATATCACACCAATGTTTGGCTGTTGCTGAACAGTGCCTGCACATTGCCAACGTTCTCTTTTTTCCCACTCTGTCTCCCAGCAAGTAAACTGGGGGAAGGCAATGAGTTATGAGGATACAGAGCTGGGACAGCTGATGCAAACAGTGCAGAGAGGTATCCCATACCTTATGACATCAGAAATAAAAGACTGAATTAGAGAAAGCAGAAATAGGGAGCTTTGGCTTTCAGTGACAATTACTCAGAGTCTGGCTTGGCATCAGTCCTCTTGAGGCAGGTGGTGAGTGATTTCTTTGTGTCAACTTGTTTTTTTGCTCTTTACTTGGCCTTTTGGACTGGTTTTATCATAACCTACAAGCTTTCTCCCTTTTTCTTCTTGCTGTTCTCTCTCCGGTCCCCTTGCACCTGCTATGGATATGCCACGCTTTCTTTTATTTGGACAATTACTTCAGAAGTCTCAAGTGGCCAACTTGGGCAACTACTGTATGATGCCATGGGAGCCTGTAGGGACACTCACAACAGTGCTCCAAATGCCATCAGTGGTGAAGCTCCTTTTTGCTTTGGTTCTCAGCAGGTTTCAGACACAAGATAGAAGTGGATCATGTCCTGAACGCTAAGAAACATTGGCTAGAGTCCAAAGTGGATAGCAAGAAGGTGGGCTTGCAAACCTGTGCCTTTGTCCAACTGTAATTATTTCACAGTGGTGTCCACACTGATTGATATGAGGAATAGGATTCAGCCACGAACAGGATCTCTGCAGATTTTTTTGCTAGAGCCTGTCCTCTAACATTATGTTACAGTTTTCTGTGGGATTTATCAGTTTGCCACTCTTTAATCCCTTCAAAATGGAATACACTGATTTGGTACAGTACTAATTTTCATCATGTTTAATTAAACCAAATATTTTACAACAGTAAATTCACTATGTCAATATGGTTACTTTAATCAGCTGTGCATGTAATCTCATCAAAAGCAATATCAAATTTATTCAAAAATAGCTGGTTTCATTAAAACAAAATTCCCTGGTGTTAAATATATCAACCTCCTTCAATTCTTTATTGATCATATCAGTGTTAACTCCTTTATGATTTTTCCAATGACCTTATTAACACTTCCCCAGAAATCCCATTTTCTATATTTTTCAATTATTGATGAGTAATTTTGGGGTTTTTTTTTGTCTTGGAATATTCTGTGTTTTAATATTTGTCACAAATTGATGTCAAGACTTTAACAACTCCACTGATCTTTTCAAAAGAATTCAAGCACAAGTTGTTTCATCCTGAGAATGCCTTTAACTATGATAGCTTTGGCCTGATATTATTCTAACCACTGGCAATAAAAAAAATTAAATACTGCATTAGCATCATTTCTCAGATGTCAGCATGAGATGGATGTCTGTTAAATATAAGGCATATAAGTCTATTTTATCAGGACATTTTGAAGTTTTTCCAGTAGGTATCTTACCTTGTTTTCTCTAAAAAAACACTGTAGAGAAGTAACTGATAAATATTTGAGACTTTCTTCTACTGTGACAGATAAGTCAGCACCTTTTTCTTGGGCTCACACCTGTACAAGACATCTGATGCTCTCTCGATATACTTAAATATTCTTTCTCGCTGTATTTGTGAAGAAGTCAGTGAGAAGGGCATAAGGGTAGAAAACCCTCAGAATATTTAAACATAAAGGCCTTAAAATCAGCTGATGGCACCTTGTTTTTATGAGCCCTGGGCATTCTACTGCTTCTTCCTCTGCTTCTTCATCAGATCATATCCTTACGATTTACATAATGAGGCTTTCATGCCAAATGTTTCCTGTGCTCATCCATGGTCTCCATTCTAACCTACTGATTTATTTTGATTGTTTTCACAAATTCTCTGTTTGCATTCTAAAAACAATTCAAATTTTTTCACGTTTTTTGTCAGGCTTGATTATTTTTAGCAAAAAATAGCTTTTGTGATTGCTGAATTGTGCTCTGGGGCAAAGGTTCATCATCTACTGCTCCTGATGCAGTGCCAAATTAGCATTCACATATCTCATTATTTTTTTCTTTTTAGGCTGTGCCTACTCTTTTCAGTTTGTAAAACTGACCATTCAAAAGAACAAACTATCAGTATTACTGGCCAGAAGTAGTATTTTGTATAACAATAGCAAAATAAGTCTGTAAGAACCACCAGACTTTAGAGCAAAGATCAAGTCCTGCTCATAGATCTATTATAGAATTACTCTGACCTTGTTTCACCAGTTTTTCTATTAGAAAGTTTTTAATTTCATTGATTAGAAATATAATTTCTTTTCTAACAAATAAGAAAACCCAAACTGACAAAACCCTACCAGTGACCTGGGATCAAAATCTCCTCTCCTGGATCAAATTCTGCTATGACCAAGCAACTTTTCTCCACAGGTGTCACATAAAAGGTGTTTATTCCCTCTAACATATGAATTTGCAACCTAAAATTAATTTTAATCAATATGTTCCTCTGTGATTTCTCAGTCTTACTACTCTATACATTTTCCTGTCCTTTTAAACTTTTGAATACTTTGAAGTTGAGAATACCTGTACGCACTTCATTAATACCCACCCACTCAGATATTATTTTAAAAATGAGTACTTATTAATCTTATTTATTAGTACTCCTAGCTAGTGCTAATTTAGAGACCACACTAAGATCTTATTTCTCCATATACTGATATCTAGATTCTTTTTATCAACCTAATTTATAGACCTAAGAGAAAAAGATTGCATATTATTTCACAGTTCTTTGAAAGTCACTGTAAGCGTTCTTAAAATGAATTTTGATTTGATAAGAATTGTTTTAGATTAAAACCTTCAATATTGTTGTATATTAAAAAAAAGAAAAGTGAAAGTGAACAAATTAATTCATGTTCTGCAACAAAAAAAACCCCCATGGTGGTATTAATATTGATAATTGGAACTACTATAATGCATTACAGTTATAGCAATCAAATTGCCAATCTGGAATAGCTATTACATTTTTAACATTCATGAACAATGATATAGATGTTGGTTCCCTAGTTATTAACTCTGCAGAAAAACTAACCCCCCTTCAGAATTCAGCATATTTTTTCAGCTGCAAATTAAGGGAGAAAGCAACATAGCAACAGTTTTTACAATACAGAATTAAAATGCTTGAATAGGAATAGTCTAATAGGAAGAAGTGATCAAATCAAAATTTAAGTGAACACATTACTGTGACAAGTCTGCTCAGTACAGTACACATCTCCCAGTGGAACACTTTAACATCTTTTTTTTCAAACAGATTGCTACAATCAGAAAGATTTTTGTAAAGATTTTATAAGTTTTTCATGATAGGTCTTCACAAGACCAAGAGTCTGGACACTTCCAATTGCGATTATTCTTTTTGAATATAAGCCACTGGATTATTTAAACACAGTTTTAATGGTAGGTATTTAAGTAGTTTATCTCCTCATGAACCAGAGAAGCAAGTCCTCCAATCTAACAGTGTCTTATTTTTATAAGGATTTTGTTTGATCAGTTTCAATCTTGCTGCCTCTTAGTTCTGCTCGTTTATTTATAAAGGGGAATATGAAAAATGCTGATCTAAATGCTAAAAATATTGCATACAGAAGTTAAAAAGGACCTGGCAAGGAGGTGAATCTTTAGAGTAAATCTTCTTTCACTTGAACTCTTCGTCTTAAATCTCATCTTAAAAGACACCCTCAAGGGTCCATCAATAATGTGTTTCATAGCAGAATAAAATTAGGAAGGAATTAAGAAGACCCACCTACCATTATCATCAGCTAAAAAATAAGTGATTCGCCCCAAATTCTGAATGTTTCAGAAGCCAATTATCTCTGCTAGTGTCTACATGATTGTTAATAAGTATGGACTTCTAAAATCAGAATATTATGGCCTGTACTTTGCACTGAATCTCCAGAGGTTATTTGACTTACATTCACTCAATTTACTGCATAGCCAGAAAAGGTCCTGTCTTTCCACACCCATCTACTTGCACACCTTCCCCTTATAGATGAGAAGACAAAGGAAACTCCCAGAGTCTGTAAAGACTCAGAGCTTGTACACAGGCAATAGTCCTGCTGTGGGATCACAGACTCCAGCATTTTCTCTGCGTATCGTCCTATATAAGCTCTTCTGAAATTCTGAAGGAGCTAGCAGATGTTACAGCAGGATCCCTTGCTATCATCTTGGGAGGCTGGGGAGGTCCCTGCTGACGGGAAGCCAGCCAATGTTATTTCCATCTACAGGAAGAGTGTGAGGAAAGACCCAGGGGTAGTGTGGTCTGATCTGCTCTATTCTGTTCTGTTCCATCTTGGGAGGAATTGCAATACCTCAGATTTAAACACTGCTTAAAGATAGAGTTGGGGGTGAAAGGGAGAGGTGGCTGGACACAGACAGAAACATCAAGCTTGAAAGAAGGATATGACTGTTTCATGGTTGAACGGAGTTAAGCGCCAAGCACACGAAAGCCAATTATATACCCAAGGGGAATATGGATTTATTAAGGAAAATGGAAACGAACTTCAGGGCAAAACAGGTCCACACTTAAACAGTTGCAATATAAAGAAAAATTTATTAGTTACAGAATGAAAAGTGAAAAAAAGAAATTATAAGACATCAAAGCAAACCTTTTAACACCTTTCTTTCCCAGTGCTTCCCTCTTTACTACAAACTTCTCACAAGTCAAAACAAAACAAAACATGGGATTTGGTCAGAATTACATTTCTTTTAAGAGTCTTTGTATGCTTAAGGAAAAGAGGTTCTTCTGCCGTGCCATAGAATCTTCACAAACCAACAGTCTGCCCAGAAAACAATCTGTTGAAGTGAAAAAGGTAGCTCTCTCATGAAAATCTTGCAGTTACTTCACACTGCCATGTCATGGGCCACCGAAAAAACCCTATGGGGTTTTAATCTTTAAGAATGAGTTATTTTAGCCTGAAAGGAAAGGGTCTCTGCTCTGAATCTTTAACAGCTTCTCACAAATTTTACGTGGCCTGGTGTGGGCCTCTCTTTAACAGCTTCTCACAATGTTTATATGGCCTGGCGTGGGCCTCTCTTTAAAATTACAGGCTGAACAAGAACTTCGCATCCCCCCAAGGTTTTTCTTACATGGATTAAAGTTTTTCCTACAGCTTGCAAGCAGTATTTTTAAGCTCCGCGCCAGAAGTGCGACCGCCCTCTTTTCCCGCCGTCAGTTAGCCTCCACCCCACGCGGTCTCACCCTTCCGCTCTATTTCTGACCTCGGAGCCGCCATGCTCAGCTTCGTCCCATGTGACTTCACTTTCTCTTTCTTCCTCGTTGACTTGAAAGAAAAAGCGTCCTTGTCGGCTGCGGCGTGTGGTGTTTCTTTGGTTTGGCGTAGGCCTGTGCCGTAGGCTGCAGGAAGAAAAGGGAGGACAGGCTCGCCGGCCCTGCCGGCTCCGTGCGGGGTCTTGGCGATTTCAGATGATCTCGGCCACGTGGTCTCGGCTGCGCACTGCCTGCGGGGCCAGGACAGCTCTCCCCTGGCAGGGAAGGCCGCGCTGAGGGGCTGAGGGGGAAAGGGGCCCTCTGCCTCCAGCCACCCCCGGCCCTTGAGGCAAGAACAAAAGAGAAACTTCCCGCACTTGCTTTCCTTTAAATATGCGATTGCAGAGGCGTTACCAGAGGCGTTACCAGCCCTCTCATTGGGATACCATATCCATCAACTAAGTTTCAACCTACCACAGACTGGATTGCTATGAAGTGTTTGATAGCCAAATTGCCTTTCAGTCCTCCATTGACATGCATCTTAGCACTGATAATATCAGTTTCTGCAAAATTAAGGACATCTCCCACAGGGCTTTGCAAAATGTTCTTATAATGTGTCAGAGGCAAAATGTTGCTTTGTCTTCTCAGAACTTTCTTCAGTACATTTGCAATATGATAAACTTGATTTAAGGACTGATGTGCACAGCAGTAGTTGTGGCCAAGATGGCCAAGGACTGTTCACTTCCAGGAACAGAAACCAGTTTCTGTGAAGCTGAGCCCCTAACACAGGGTTATGGTCAAGAACTCCATCAAGGAATTCTCCCACTTATAGGCACAACAATAGACAAGACCAAAAATGTGAAAAATTATGATACTACGGTTAATGTCAATATTTAGAAAAGATTGAGAACTGAATTCTTCTGCCCTGCTGAACTTCTGGCAAAGTCAACATTCATACTTCGTAGAGGGAAACAAATTTCACAAATTGCAATTCAAGCATAAGAAAGTTTGATTTCAAAGAACTGAGATTCTTACTCTCTTTCCTTTTACTTCTCACTCTTTCTTAATGTTCTTAATAATAAAGGTAAAAAACAGCCATGTCCATGTACAAAGATATATTTATTTTCTTCCTGTTTAAACTTAGACCTCCAAAAAATATTCATGCATCCTCCTATCCCTTAGACATTTTTTACAAGTGTAAATCAGCTGATTACACAGGTGTTATTACCTATTTCTATATGTATAAAAGAGATAAAAATCAGGGTCATAGTATCCTGCAATGGCATGCAATGCCCTATGTTTGTGAACAGGAGACTGAAAAAATCAGAGCAAATATTTGTCATTATAAAGTATGCTTCTGAGATGGTAAAGAATATTTACACATACAAATATACATTCAGGTTTCATACTGTACTAGTCATAGAATAGCTGTAATAAAGTAAAATCTTGTCTTGAATTATCTCATATATATATCATACATATAGGGTAGGTTTTAATCAGATTGGGAGACTTCTGGGTTTTTTGTAACCTTGCAACAGTAGCATCATGCTTCTTTTATATCAGATGTGAGTGAAGTTCAACATGAAACATACCACTTTAAAGGAAATAAGTATCAATATCCACTAGCTATAATTTCAAATTACTTACTATAATGAGGTGATTACTATCCAGGTTTAGAAGCAGAACAGTTTACAACAAAGTTCTGTTTTCAGTATTTTATTCTCAAAAGGAGATGACAGAAAAAAAAGATAAAAGTCTAGTTTTCTGAAGGAGTTTTATGGTTTAATAGATTCACAGTAAGTAAGTTGGAAATTCATTGCTACGCTTTTCCTATCCTCCTGATACTGAGCAATTCAATTTCCTGATTTTTTTTTCCAGCTAAAAATCTTCACTGTCATATCTGTATAAACTTTTACATAGCAGCACTTGTCCTTTACTTTACCTATCACTGACCTTTGCTCATCTGCTGTAGTAGCAGCAGTAACAGCAATAGCAATGGCAGTAATAGTTTAGTGACTCAAATATAGTGCCAGTGTTGCAATCTACTTCAGCACAGTCAACTACGTTTGTCCAAACAAATGAATCTCCAGGTCTGAAGCATTTCTCATTATTCATGCACACTGCCATTAATTTGTTATGCAGCAGATTCCGAATGAGGGAATGAGCTGTGTTGCTGGCTTTTATATGATTTGTTTTTTATTGCAGTAACAGTGACTGATAGAATTATTCCCTTATCTACAAAAACATGGGCAGATTTATGCAATATTAATATCTACAGCTAAGTCCAGGCAGGTAGCTCAGCAGAGGAGTCCAAACAGTCTCATGCAGCTCTAGTTATCCAGAGGTTTAGAACATCCCTTCACTGTCAACAGCAACCATAAAGGTGACATATAATGTTTAAATTACATTTAAACATTTGCAGACAATAAAAACCAGCTTTCCTGACCACTGTATACCAACCAAGGTAATAAAGTCCTGGAAATTCAAGCTAGTCCTTTGTTTTTGCTCTTGCTGCTGTGTGTTATCCCCACACTGTAAACCAGCCAGGCAACCTGCTTACTCAAGCTCATGCTCTATCCTGACCCCCTGCAATTTTCACCAAGATCCATAACCCTCTGGCAGTAGGAATCGGCTGCAACTGTGGTCTCCATAGAGTGGTGTCATCACAGTACTTTTCCAGTGATGTAAGGAAAATTCCATGAAGACCTCAACAAGCTTTTCTGAGTTCATCCACCTACTTGTCATTTCTCAGCTCTCCTTGGTGTTAAATTTGTCTTTCCTAAATTCTTCCTTCTACCATCCCATTCCTTCCTATTCCATAGCACAAAATCAGTTTTCTAAATGCTTACACGATGCCTGCAATAGCTCTGCTTATCCTTACTCACAGCTCCAGCCAACACCATGAACACAGCAGCATTTACATAATTGTACCTTACATAATGCAAAAACAAATGTTTTAAATAATTGTGGGTAAGATTGATTGGATCAGGAAAAAAAAAAGAAAAAGCCAAAATTGTCATGATAGGTTTGAAAGAAGTGGGAAAAACATCATTTTTTACATCAGTTTTGGATGTTATACTAAAGAATTATATAAGAAGTAATAAAACATACTTATCTACTTGTCAGTCTGGATGCTCCCAATGTTCTCAAATACTTTTTCTATCTGTGGTTTTAAGACTTTCACAGTACCTCAGAAACAATTTTTCAGTATGAGATATAACTGTGCAATGTAGGGCACGCTCT
The DNA here is from genome assembly GCA_013400235.1 of Oriolus oriolus. NCBI lineage: Eukaryota > Metazoa > Chordata > Aves > Passeriformes > Corvidae > Oriolus > Oriolus oriolus. Next base: position 300,423 of record VXBT01002720.1, read on the forward strand.
TTTGTGCATATTTAACTTTACAAGGTTATTGGCATTTTTGGGGTGGGGTGTCAAATCATAACAAAGTAGTTTTGTTTTGGTTTTATTATCCCAATAGCTAACAAATTATACTGTTCTTGTTATGTATACTGGGGTTCTCTTAAGCTTCTGTTGTGCTGTGTCCAAACTGACACACAAATTTATAAAAAACTCTCTTAAAATTTCTTCAAGAGCCCCTACAAACAAAAGCATGATAGCTTCCACTTTGACTAACAGGGCCGGAGATATCTGGCCTCATTTTAGATTTTCAGTAGTTTCCCAGTAGCTGTCTAGGATAAACCTTGTTCTGGAACTCTAGCTAATGGAGAGAGATAAATAAATTAACTTCAGGCTGGTGCTGCTAATAAACTAAGTACTAGTGCCTATTATGAGTGGTAGATTTGGTGGAATGTTCTAATATGTCCTATCAACCAAAGGTTTCTTTTCCCCATTCCTTCACGCATGTATAAATACTTATTTTATTATTAAGTCAAATAGTGAATATTTCATGAAAAATTAGTATTTTCTTTCATAGATCACTCACTTCCTGATGATATATCCAGTTTCTTGATTTTCCTAGACAAGTCCTTTAATCTCAGTATTGTTGTCAAATATTGGTACTTTCAATAATTTCACACATTTATTGCTAAACAAGTGTGATTTCAAATCTTCCTTATGTTATATCTATTCTTACATCTATTATTTATCCTGTATCATAAATAGCATAGCAGTTAAATTAAAAAGAAAAAAGAGAAATAGTCTAATATTTCACTTCACCAACTTTTTGGTAATGATAGTGTCTGTTTTATAAATCTAGATTTTTTTCAGGTAACCTATATGAGTATTAATTAGCATATTCTTCAAGTATTCTTCAGCTTTTCATCAAGGCCTTTTATCTATTCCTTTGCCAAAGAGCAAGGAAAGAAGCAGGCAGAGTGTTTAAAACTTGAGAAATGAAAATATCTCTTCAAAGATGTTTTATCTCATCACTTATGTAGTACCACTAAGTAGATCTGTTTTCTTAAGGAAAGTATTTTTTGTCAGAAAAAAGCCACTGTTACAAGACACAAATTTGTGTGCCATATAGTAGGGTTTTTGAAGATGGGAGAATTAATACTTTTTGCAAATCCTAGTGTAGCTTTAACTCTTGATCAGTGCTGATTTTGACATTGAATAATGTTTATTTTAAAAAAAGCACAAACATTTCCTTTAAATACCTTGCATGATAATTGCACCCGCTGATGTAATTTCTGCTGTGAGGGAGAACATTTCGCCACTCTGCATTCATACAGTGCCAAAATGCACAATAATACCCTGAACTTTGTCCATTTACTTACTAATGGACAACATCTGCATTGATAGGAACTTGTGATTTATTCAACTGAGTTAATCAGTGGTCTCATTAGCTTGGTGTTTAACATCAAGCCATTCTGGTTTAAAATAAGGAGAGGAAAGACATTATGCCACATGTGGGAACAGGTCAAAAAAAAACCCAAAACAAAAAAAAATATCATATAATCAATTCTCATTCTGCCTATAGCCAAGAAAGGGAGCAGAAGTGATCTGAAAAGCAAGATGTTTAAAAAACATTGCCTGAACACTATCTGAATTATGTTTTTAAAATCATTTCTGAAAACATATGAGAGCCAGTGCTCTTCACGTATCTTATAAAATTTTATTATTTGGTTTTCCTAATACAGTGAGACATCAGTAAACTGCACCTGTGGATGTTTCAGAGCATTGTGACTGTCATAATATCTTATGCAGAAAGGATAAAACAGAGCTACTTCTCTGTTGGCACTGACACAGACAGGAAAGCTATCTTCATAAATAAAGTGTGCCAATATCCGAAATGATAACAAAAATCTGTCATCTGAGTGGAACAGGAAGTTTTGAAGAATAATCTGCACATCTGCTAGCATCCATTAAAATAAATGCTGGCTTCTATTAGCAAGAGAAAGGAGGTGCTCAAATAAAAGGATAAAGAGTGTGTGAAAAAATCAGTGAAAACCAGCTTCTCAGTTTTCTAACTGCAGTTGGAAATATTTATATTCTTTTGGGGGTAGGAAATAGGAACACTAATTACACTATAATATGGACAAGTCACTTTACGAAAACAGAAATATAGTCTTGAATTAAAATCCCTAATCTTCTCTTATAAGCATGAGAAAATCAAGGAGGGAAGCAGATATAAAATTGACCAGTCTGATATGTAATAAAGACTTCTCCTCAGTCATAATTAATGGTAATTTTATCATTACTGTGATTTACTTAAAATCAAGTGGAATTTCAGTTATCAATTTTTTCATCATCATCATCATCATCATCATCATCATCATCATCATCATCATCATATTTTAACCCTACATGTCCACTGAAGAGTGCAGAACAGTCAAGAAGCTGAAGTTGGTTATCAAGAGCCTCCTATACTCTACATGGAAAAGATTCATTCTGTTATTTTCAAAAATAGTCCTTCTAGGAATTTTTCAAAGAAGCTAGAGGTGTTCATAGACCATTCTTTTAAGTTGGGATGAACCAAATACAACTTCAGGAAGGGCTGCTCCAGAAGTGAGAAAGGCCACTCCATACTTACACAGATATTACATTCTTTTCCCTGCGCATAATCATTACTGGCACGCACAGAGCCAACCACTGCTGGAGAAAGGATACTGACATTTTGCTGGGGTCAGAAAAGCTGTTCTTATCTTCTTCTGTGATAATTATTCTTTAATAGAAAAATGTGAATATTAACATCTCTTCCAAAAACCCCAGTGTTAAGGGACAGGTAAATTTTCATATAAATACTCTTTGGTGGGTTCAAAACTGAATTTATAAACGTTTCCAGTTCTAGATGTATGTCTACAAAAGTGATTCACCACTATATTAATGGATTTTTCATCTGAGAATTCAGATTGTTTATAACCATTCCTTAATCAATCCTCGTATCTCACCTAAACCTGATTCTTGGATTTCTTTGTGGTTCATGTGAAAGCTTGAATATAACAAGAAAATTGCTCATGAAGATTTGTTTGTTTCAAAAGGATATTTCCATCAACACAGATGTAACATTGGTCTATGCTCATCAACAACAGCTGAATTAAACTCAGTCAAAACAAACTCTGGTAAGCAAATGGTTTAGTAAAATCCTATATTCATCAGTTTAGTAACAAAATCCAAGGAGACAATTGCAGTGAAATTCTGGACCCTGAGTATGTGCTTTATCACAATATACAGTCATTAGAGTCCCATTTTTCTCGCTTAAGGCACTGAAAATATGACTTTGAAGAAGAATAACCGAAGTATGCACAGAAATGTGAATAAGAAGGATCCTCTCAAAGGCATTCTTAATGTGTGATGAAAGAGACACAAACTAAAAACAGTCACCGAAGATGGAAGAGAATGTAATTTTAGACCAAGATTATAGTCTACCTTAATAAGCATAATTGATTTCTCAGGAGTGCGAGATCGTAGGTAGAAAACTCTAAAAAAAGGTTTTCATTACACAGAATGAAACAGAAGAGTAACTCCGCAGAGAAATTCAAGGTGACTGGTCTAAATGCCTCCAGAGTCAGGGAGTAAAAACTGTGAATGAGATTACATCAGTTGTGATACACAGGAACCCACATAAATATGGAACATGAAATTTATATCACCTTATTTAGAGATCTTGAAATTATTTACCAAGTCTAAGTCACATGATCACTAAAGAATGGCTCTGTCTAGGTGGATGTCTCCAAAGAGGGATTTATACCCTAAAGGGGCCCAAGAGTTTTTACAGCTTGTGGAGCCTAGACTCGGCATTTTACTTTTAATGTAGTTCTGTTTAAGTGAGGAATTAAAGAGTGGTGCAGTAAGAGAAGACACAATAATCAGATAAGTAAACAAGTATTGCTGGCTTCTTCAAGGCCAGCTGCTATTTGTCTCTCCTGCTGTGAAAACTGACATTTCAAAGACCACTCAGCTTTTTGAAGACTGCTTGTTCTCCCAACCAGGCAGACCACTCCAGAGCCTGTTACTCCCATTAACAATGTCTCCCAAATATTTCAGTCCTTTTAAAATATTGGTTTATCTAAACACTGAGCCTAAGGTTCCTTTATTCCAAATTTCAGTAAGGAACAGACAAAAAAAAATCTTTAGTGGACTCTAAATTGAATCAATATGTTCAGCAGTGCAGTTCCAGAGTCCCTGGAAGATACCAACCTTCATTCTTAACTCAGTTCTGTTATTAGCTATTATCTGCCTTTTAGTTATCAGCAGTCTACTGTGCCGTTAATTAACCATATGATAAACAAGCTTGAAATATTAAAAAATACCATTAAATTAAATCATTGCTATATACACACCAGTTCACCTGTAAGGCATTTTGTAGTACACACATTTTCATCATGAAGTGACACCACCCAGCTGCAGACTTTCATTAGCCTTGTGGAGGATTGCAGACATCCTGCTTATTAAGGTGGTGTCCAGCTGTTTAGCAGTCCCATTTTCAGTATTCCAGCACTCCATTTGCACAGTCACAGAGAGGTCATGCTCTACTTTTCAGGTGCATGCAGTGGTATTTCAGAAATTATTTATAACAAAAATACCTGCTTGCGTTACAGCGTACACTAAAAAGCAAATCAAGTGAACAGGTCTTTCAGTGAATGGTGAATCAATAAATCAAGACAAAAGAACTCAGAAAATGAAATACAAGAGTTTTTGTGTCTACAAACCATCAGCACTGGTGCTGAGACCAACACATAGGAAGGAAAACTCAAACATGGGCATCACAGAGAAGGGGTAGAGGGGAAGAAAATATTTCTGGAAGATCACAATCATAGCAGAATTAGAGACATGTCAAAGGCAAATCAATGTACAAATTAGGTGAAAGCATAACTAGGAATGATACAGACTAGGGAGATTTAATCCTAACATGCAATTTCAGTACATGATTGTGCATCTAAAAATTATTTTGAAGACTTGTGAAAATATGTACTTTTATATTTGATCATTTCCAGAGCATTAAATTTGAAAGATATTTTGTTTACTGTAGTTTTGAATAAGGACTTGACCTTTGAGCTTTGTGTCATACAGACACACTCAAAACAGCTTTTCCTTTAAGCATCTATCACATGGAAGAAGTTATTTCAATTATGTCACCTGTTAGTTTGAGTACTTAAGCCGAAATAAGGCTTGTTCTAAATGACAGCTGAGCTAAGAATTTTGCAATATAGACAGTTGACAAGGCCACTGGAATATCCTTCTATAAATTAGAACTAATCAATACAATCTATTGCAAAGCATTAAAAAGCAACTTTTCATCGAAAGTACAGAAAGTTGATAGTGAGTCTAACAATGCCAAGCAAGAGAAATTAGTGTGTCGCAAAGGTCCCTGCTTTTCTAATTTTATAAACTCTAAATTTCTAATTTCTAATTTCAGATGTTAAAAATATAAAAGGTGGGAAAACATCTATTTGAACAATTTCCTATATTTTTATCAGCTCTCCTGCAGCTGAAACAGCTTTGGAGCGAGAAGCTGGGTCTGTCAGGGCTTATGATAAACAAGGAACAATCAAGTAAATGTGTTTTTTGGTCTGCTTACATGGGTCCTTTTGATCAGGAAATTATTTGAATGTGATAGAATAATAGGTTCTACTTAGGTAGAACTTGACATATTAGAATCAAAGAATCATAGATTATGCTGAGCTGGAAGGCACCCATCAGGGTCATCAAGTCCAACTCGATGGCCCTGTGCAGGACACCCCACAAGTCACACCATGTTCTTGAGAGTGTCATCCAAATGCTTCTCAAACTCTGTCAGGCTGGTGCTGCGACCACTTCCCTGGGAAGCCTGCTCCTGTGCCCAACCACCCTCTGGGTGAGGAACCTTTTCCTGATATCCAACTTAAACCTCCCCAGCTCGGTTTCATGCCACTTCCTTGACTCCTGTCACTGGTCATGAGAGTGGAGAGATCAGTACCTGCCCCTCCATCTCCCTTCTTGGGATACTGAAGAGTGCAGTGAGGTCTCCCCTCAATCTCCTCTTCTCCAGGCTGAACAAAACAAGTCTTAAAATATGTATCAGAATATGAATTAAGAGGGTTTTTTAGTATAAACTTATATTTCTTTCTGTGAGGTCTTAAGATAGCTAATTGCTGAAATCTATCAGAGACCAAAGGTGAAAATATGTCCATTTTTTGAGAATGTGGTCAATAATTTTTTGAAGGGGCAGTTTTATATTACTGGTTCAGCGAAATTCTAAGCTAGCCAAAGGAGTTATTACTGAAGCAAGTATACAGAAAAAAATATAAACTATTTAAAATGACTGGAGCTGAGTCACCGAAGTTTGCAAGATCTCATTTAAAACTCTTTATTTTTCCTCCCTTTATAAATCAAAAAAGAACAAACTACAATAAAAGCCAAAATCAAACTACTACTATTTTATAAATATAATCCTCTTATATTGACCCATGCTGAATTATTTCTGAATATCTTTTTTCATAACAGACTTCATATATAGTTACATTTTTATGATGTAAGGGGAAAAAACGATCAAAGTGAAGACATTAACTGTGTGATGGGAACTCAGGTACAGCCAGTTTGACTGCTTATCTTCTTTCTTCTCCACCTGGCCAAGCTCTTGATCAGCCTCAAATTAAATGTTTTCTCTCACTAGACCCCACTAGACAGCCCTGACAATATTCCAGCTCTGGATAAAGGATTAATGCTTCCTGGAGGTAGGTCTTCAAGGTTCCCCTTCAGAGTCCATGGGCCACCATTTCTTACTCTGCCAGAAGGGTGAGGTATTTAGGTGTTGCTTCAATTCTCTGTAATTCATTCTCAGTAATGGCAAGTGTGTTTCTTCTGAGGTAAATATCAGTATCTAAATGTTTTGGCTAATTTTCTTCATGGAAACTTGATCCAGTTCAGGTCCCAACCCAGAAGAACTACACCAGAAGTGGCTGCAATAGGAAGTGGATGATCTCTCTTTCATTTGAATCACTGAGTGAATGTATATACTGAGAACCAGAAAAGAGATAAATGATCCTGTTGCTAGTCATCCTTTGTTCCTAAAGGCATTTGTGACACAGACACATTCAATGCACCTTGAGGTCTAATGGTCGTAGATGGATGAGGGTTAGTGGCAGTTACTCTCTGGCATATTTACAAAAAATCTTTGTTTAACAAAGCTATGTTCATTCCTTTTTGTAGATATTTTTATTAATAACTTGGACACCACAGTTGGAGTAAATAGTGTAAGGTGCTGCTCCAACTGTTTAGTTTGTGTTGGATTTGTTCAGGTCCATGTTCTTAACTGACCTGCAGTGCACCTGGCTGTTGCTTGCTTGATTAACCATGTTTATTATGCAAATGAGAAGCATGGCTGAGAGAAGTCAGAAAAATCAGAACACAGCAAAATACAAAATATCATAGAAAAAAACAACATAGAAAATAAGTGACACTCCGGAATCTGTCAATTCCAAACCAAGAGGCTTACTGTAATTAGAAGCAAAAGTACCACAACCTGGGGGTCCTTGTGAACACCAAGCTGAACATAAGCCAGCAATTTACCCTTGCCACTAAGAAGGCCAAACACATCCTGGGTTACATTAGGCAAAATATTGCCATCAGGTTGAGGGCGGTCATCCTTTCCCTCTACTCAGCACTGGTGAGGCCACACCTTGAGTATTGTGTTCAGTTCTGGGAGAGGGGCATAGACTTCCTGCAGACAGTCCAACAAAGAGCCACAAAGATAAGGAAGGAGGGAAGGAAGGAAGGAAGGAAGGAAAAAAAGGAATGAACCAAAA
>VXBT01002720.1:308268-407746 GCA_013400235.1 Oriolus oriolus
AGGAAGGAAGGAAGGAAGGAAGGAAGGAAGGAAGGAAGGAAGGAAGGAAGGAAGGAAGGAAGGAAGGAAGGAGAAAAAACCTTGACTGCACCTAAATTCACTCTCCTTTTTTGATCATAATATTCCTTTTGCACCAATCATTTCCCTTCTGAGTATGTCCAGATATGTCCTGGACTACATGAATTTGCACCTTGAACATGATCCTGGATCTCAGAAACCAGAAATCTCTCTCAAAATCACAGCAGGAGTTTAATCTCCTGCACATGCCTAACAAATCCACATAGGATGGGATTTCTCACAAACGCAGTTGCAAGTGCAGGCAACAGAGCCCAGCTTCTGGATAATTTCTGTTGTACCTTACATCATAAGGGGGAATTGCTGGTTTCCACTGTATGCTGAATTAATTTTATAATTGCATTCGCCAAATGGAAAAACATTTCTGGGATTAGGGGATTAAACTCAGGGTATCCCCAGCCAAGGGTATTGAATTAATCTCTTATGTACTCCCCCATGTCCTTAGACATGTATTCCTTCAATAGAGGGTTGAAGATCTACACTCTGAGTAAATCACTGAAGCCAAGCCTCTGAACTTTGACTAGTCTTTAAGCATGAAACTGTTGTGTAAATTGTGAGCACTGCCAGCATTTTTCAAAATCATGCCTATGCTCAAAATTTCCCACTGTCTTCTGACTTGGTTGATATATCTCCCATGGGAGGCAAAATAACTGTATATACTAAAAAGTGGGGTTTATCCTGAGAAGTTATTAAATTTTTTTTAGAACTACCCCTATCACAGAAATATTTATAATTATAAAGTTACTTTTAATTATATGACCTACCAATCCTTTGCAGGTGTCTGTTAATTGTGTGTTAATTTTACTTTTTTTATTTCAGTGTAGGTGCACTGCTAAAATGGGGCACAGAAACATTTAGATTAGTTTCCTAACATTTTGCTTAAAGACAAAATTCATTACAGTGCCAGCAAAAAGGCTCAAATGTTTAAATTTCAACTAGGCTAAATTTCTACCACCATGAAGGATACATGAAGCAATTGCATGGAGGCAGAACCTAGCTGTGCTTCATCTGAGACCCCACTTCATCCAAACTCCAACTGTGGAACCAGATTCCTTTAAATCCCCAAACCTAGTTGTGCAGGCCAGAAACATTCAGATTTTCTGTTATCTGTGTTGAAGTGAACGCTTTCAAACTCTGTATTAGTGAATACAGAAATTAAGACTATAATTTACTGTAGGTTTGATTATAGACTCACTTTACTGATTGATGGAGACTGAATCTTTTCAAGGTAAAAAACTTAGGAAAATTAGGAAAAAAATCAGTCATAAGGAAGGTATACCAAAATCTTCCCAGTGAAATATATGTTTGGTCATAAAATAACACTTTTGATTTCAAAACACCAGAGATGAACATTTATACCTTTGAAGACAATATCAGAAAAAATAAGGAAAAAATCATCTTCTAATTTTAATTTTGATTTTCAAAAATTGGAGCATTTTTATTTCAATTTTTCATCTTTTAGTCATATATAAAATGAAATACATTTTATTGATTCCTCCCCATTTTTCTTTATACTCTCTTTCACAGTAAGTTCTCAACATTTTGCTGTCCTTTGCCAAAATCTAAATGGTAAAAATAGGCACAAAAAAGTTCCAGACATCTCAGATCCTAATGGATCTACAGATAATAAGGAAAATGCATTTTTGCGATAGTGATCAAAATTATGATTTTTTTTTTTATTAGAAACATAGAAATGTATTGGAAAATCCTAAATGGAAAGAATTGTGAAAGGAAATTTAGAACGATTTTCTAAAAGAATATCCTTTCTTCACAGTTTTTTCAGTAAGTTGTTAATTATTCTTTGCAGCCTGAAAGTCACACATTTTTCAAGCATTTAAATGTGAAAGGGTACAGATAAATCAGCAGGTGCCTCTTTGCTTTTCCAATAATATAAATAGCTTTAGAAATCCACCTATGTATCCCAGGGACCTTCTCAATTTTTTGAACATTCAGACCATATCAGTTTTGACGTATGTTTGAAGAATGGGCAAAGGTTAGGGCTTGTTCCTATTTCATCTGAGTTAGTTTGGCCATGATGATTCAGAAGGAACTCATTCGTTCCCATGGCAATACAGTGAATTCTGTAAAACTCCGCTTCTGTCATTGCAAATAAAGCATTTTTTTTCATGGAAATATACCAGTTGAAAGAAAATATCAGGTAACAGACAAACCTAAGGTCCTTGAAGATAAATAATTAATTTCAAAGGGATTTGCAAGTAATTCAGAAACTGAAAATAGGTCAGTAGAAATCTGAGAGGACTCCAGTATGAAAAAGTGCAGAGGAACTCCAGACAGGAATTCTTAATAAAATAAGAATTTGAAAAGTTCTCTTCTGGGACGTATTCTGTCATGTGGCTGCCCTTGGGTATCATGAAGGATTCTTAAAGCCAAACCCAAATAGCTTCCAAAGTAACAGCAAGTAATGTCTTTGCACCTCCAGCTCCTCAAGGGTGCAAGACCATTTCCCGAAGGTGACCTTGGTAGGGCTTTAGAGAAAGGAGGACACATCCCTGAAAGGGTGGCCTGTAAGGGAGCATGAATCTTCTCAAAGAAGGCTTTTTGGAAGGAGGGTCAGGATGGGTATTTCTCTCCCTTTAGTTCTTCCTGACAGCACTGCAGGGCATTACCCGGGTCATTACACCAAGAGTTAATGCATTGCAGATACAATTTCTTAAAAAATGTTTTTTAGGAAAACATTAACTATTCCATACAGTACTCCATATTGGCTAAGTTGCCATAAACCTTCAAGATGTTAGAACAGTAATGCATCTAGTTCTCTGTTATCTCTATATTCATACCCCCACAGGAAAAAAAAAACAACAAAAAATCCAAACAAAACAAAACAAACAAACAAGCAAACAAACCCCACAAACCTAAATTCTAAATTGTCATAAATCATATCAAAACAAAACAGTCAAGACTTAATTGTGAAGCAAGTCTACAGCTATCACAGCTATCATTTCATGGGAGTAAAATGAATTTTCACTGTATAAATTGTGGAATTATTAGCACAGTTTTTCTTATTCTAACAAATAAAAAATAATTGCATTAATTAAAATAAAACTTTGCCAAATAATTTTTCTTCCAATACAACAATAGCATCTTGATGGAAAAGAAAAACATACAGGGCTGTGTTTAGGTGGGATGCCTTTTGCCCTGCCAAGCAAAAACCGAACTAAGTTTATTTCACTGAAAGTGATTTAAGATGGATGTTAGTCCATTACCTGCTTTGTAACTTAGAATAAGTGGCTTACTACACACACAGAATATGCCTTCATCATTTTCTTAATAACTAACTAATAGCATAATCAAAACAGTTACCATGTCTCTCATTAATTCTATCTGAATATTTATCTTTCAGTCACTAATGCTTGATTTCTGTTTACTGTTTCAAGCATTTGTAGAACCATAAAATCATAGAGTCATTGAATCATAGAATGGTTTGGGTTGGAAGGAGCCGTAAAGATCATTCTATTCTAACTTCTCTGCAGTGTACAGCAACACCTTTCACTAGACCAGGTTGCTCCAAGCCCACTCCAACCTGGCCTTGAAGACTGACAGGAATGGGGCATTCACAGCTTCTCTTGGCAACCTGTTCATTCCAGTGATCAGCACCCTCACAATAAAGAATTTCTTCTTCATATCTAATCTAAATCTACTCTTTTTCAGTTTGAATCCATTCCCCCTTGTCCTGTCACTACATGCCTTTGTAAAAAAGTCCCTCTCTGCCTTCAGATAGTGGAAGGCTACAATTAGGCCACCTTGAAGCCTCCTCTTCTTCAGTCTGAAAAAAACCAAAACAATTGTTTCAGCCTTTTATAATAGGAAAAGTGCTCCATCCTTCTAGTCATCTTGGCTGCCCTCGCCTGGCCACCCTCCAAGGCCCAGGTCCTTCTTGTGCTGGGCACCCCAAAGCTGGATGCAATATTCCCAGCAGGGTCTCACCAGAGCAGAGCAGGGGGACAGAATCCCCTCCCTTGACCTGCTGCCCACAATGTTTTGGGTGCAGCCAAGGACATGTTTGTCTTTCTGGGCTGTGAGTGCTCATGGCTGGCTCATGTCCAGCCTCTCACCCACCATCATCCCCAAGCCCTTCTGGGCAGGGCTGTTTTCAAACTCTTCATCCCCAGCCTGTGTCAATACCAGGGTTTTCCCCAACCTTGCACTTGGTCTTGTTAAACTGCATGAGATTCCATGTGGACAAGTATTTGCATGTGCATTATTTGCATTAAGGTTAGCCTCTCCAAAGTGAATAGGCTATTTTGCATGATCACTCTTTCTTTCTCATCATCCTTACAAGAAAACTTCTGCCATTTTCAGGCCATATGCATTACCTCAAATTTTACTCTGAATATTTGGAAACAGAGCTGTCAAATAGAAACTGAAGGTAGCTGTTGTCCTGTTTCAGTTCTATTTTGGATCTTCACCGAATTATGCCTCTGTTTTCAACTTTCATTAGTACTATTTATTTGTGTTCTAGTCAGCTCTCAGAGTCACCATTAGACGACCAGGATTTTAGTTTGCTAAAACATAGCAAACATAGACTAGCATATGACAGGAAGACAGCCTTCAAGTCAAATAGATTACAGTCTAGATAATTCCTGCTCTCAGAGTCACACCCTGCTTTTAATTGAGTGGTGAAAATGAGGAAAAAAGTGGGCAAACTCATTCATTTTGGTTTTGGTTTGGGATGTGAGATATAGGTGAGTTCTCTGCTGTTCAAATCAGAAGTGAGATAATCTGGATAACATCTTGCATCTTCAGTTATACTCCTGTTCATTCATGATATACATGGATGTGACTAGGCTAAAATGATCATCAATAAAATGGGTAAATTCTTTCTCGACCTGTATTGTCTGTGGATTGATATGATGGACAATTTATTTATTACATTCTTATAAAATAATACAGAGAAAATCTAATTTCTTGTGTTGTCCTTCACATTTTTCCACATGCTTTTGGAGCTTTTCATTAAGGGTTTGGGTTTTTCACCTTTGCAAGGAAGTTTTATCACTGTAGACAGTCAAAACTGATAACAAACATCTCTGAGCATGCTGTGTCTCAATTTCTGGATCATCCTTCCAGACCCAGGTCTCCCCTGCTGTCAGAGGTTGTAGCACCTTTTGGAAAGCAGCAGAGGAATTTTGCTCTGTAGCTCTTCTGCCTCAGCTCATTTTCTAGTGAACTAGATCTAGCTGTTGAATAAATTGGATCTCCTGCTGGTACAGATTGTGACTTTTTGTCTGTGCAGAGCCACAAATTTATTCTACCATCCTTGTTTAGGGGACTGTAGCTTTGGGCAGAGAGAGGTACAGGCACCTTGTGGCAGGTGCATGTGAACCACCTCAGTGAGCTCAGTCAGCTGTCCAAAACTTGAGTTCTTTCAGTTTTTGAACCACTTCAGCAAACTGCAGTGTGTTAATGCAGAACTCTGAGAGTGAAGCTGCTGCCAGGGAACCCACCACAGACAAGCCTCAGACAGGTCAAGGTAAGCTTTGCTTTACCAGGGTGTGGAGGCAACATAGCTCTGCCAGTACATCTACACAGTATTGATGAACTGAGGGTTATATCACTCTCGAATGAAAAGGCTCTGTGTGGACCCTGCAACAAAAACTACAGCCAGAAGGAATTAAGCTCCTCAGCAATGACAGAAACAGCCAACACTTATTTTCAGGTAGGAAACAAATGCCAACAAATGCTATATGCCATGCCTGCAACTGCAATGTTCATTTATTATTAAAAAATATATTTTGTCCCTGTTTACATCCTACTATAACCCTCATAAACCAAGAAGAATGGAGAGGTTATTCAGACAGACACTACACAAAGGTATATGAGGCATACAGCATCTCCACTGTTCCTCAACTCCACCAGTGAGACCAACAGTCCTCATGACCTGGTGATTATTTTACCTTAACCATGACATCTGGTGTTGGCCTTCTCTGCAAAAGCAACAGAGATGAACCATAAATATCATAACAGTTGCTCAGAGGAAAAAACATCTCACATGTAGATTCATAAATCTATCCATGTTTCATAGGTAATGTCAGAAATAGGAATTCAATTAATGACCTCTCAGTTAGCAGAGTTCTTCGAGATTGTTCCCATGACGTGTAAGAGAAATCCAACTCTTGAACTGGGATTCTTAAATCTGTTGAACACCATCGACAGATTTTTTACTTTAAGCTTAACAATGACCGCACTTTTAGCCTTGATTCGACTCTTGCCAGCACAAGAAACAGGGTGCTCAGACACACCACTATCCTGAGTCCCTTGCAGTACCTTGCCATAACACTGCTGTGTGCCGTTGTGATAGTGAGAACGGGGAAACCAAGCTGGAAGGTGAACAAATCTTTATAACTGCAGGTGGAATAAGCACATTTTATCACACTGTTCCCAATTTAATCACTGAAGATATTGCTCCTGTTGCAGTGTCCTCTGCCTTTTTAACAGTTTGTCCAGTATATACCATGCATGTATTTATATGCTCTGAAAAATAGGCCAAGTTAGCATTGTACCATCCAACTGTTAGGGGCCAGTTTTATACAGAAATAAAATAAGTCTTATCAAATAGCAATATCCGCTTGGGGGAATGTGACTTAACTTGTCAGAGGGAGCTTGGAAAGCTATCTGAAAAAAGAGATTTTAAATAGTTATGCCAGTATAACTTCTACCATGCAAAACTGCTTCCCATTAGACTTTCATGTTGAGTGTAAAGGTGTCTTATGCTGGTATAGAATATCCATCTTCCTAGACAAAGTATCTGTACAAAAAAAGTGTTTTCCTAATAAATGTAATGATAACCCATTTGAGGGTGATTTGTATTGCTTTTTCATCATTGGATTAGCTGAAGTTAAGATTTTTCAGTTAAGATTTATATTTAAGATTTATTTAAGATTTATTTAAATAAATTGTATGAATGTGTGGGTCAATACAACATACAAGGATTTGCAAAGTTGGTAGTTAGTTTCACTTCAGTTTGAAGCAACACCTTCTCACCTTTGCCAGTATTGTAATAAAAAATTAAAACTGGCAGACCACAGCTCCTGGCTTCTTCAGACCTAGAGGTTCAGGGTAGGCAGCTGAACTCCAAACACAGAGATTTAGAAATGTCTATGCCCATAATTTCTGACTCAATATGACACAGAAGTGATGGCCCAAAGACGTGACATTTTTTGTCAGGTGAACTGCAGAAGACCTGAGCCTGGCAATTTGAAAGCTGTATTTTTGTCCATCTGGAAGATTGGTATGACTGTGTTACACATTTTTGCAAAAAGCCAGACATTATGAATGGAACCCACAAGACCGGTAGAGCTCAGCCAGAACAACGCCTAATGACACCCCGAGATTCAACAGTACTAAAACATCATCATGTAGTATTTTATATACCATGAATTAAAGTTCTTCAGTGAATTCCTTAATATCTCTGTCTCCAAATCATTGATGTCCTCTAAAAAAAAAAAAAAAAGAAAAAAAGAGAGAGAGAGAGAAGAAGTTCGGATCATTCATTGATTTCAAAGCAGATATGAACCAGAAGTGAAAACCTTCCAAAGGCAGGTTGCTGGTAGGAAGGTAATGATTCATACTGCTTCTGTTATAGCTAGGGAAAAATGAAGCTATCTGGATATGAAACAGAAATAAAACCTCAAGACATGTGGGTTCTATCACTGAACTATTCAATTGAAGTTAAAAAGTTGGCAACACAGCAAGTAAAAATCTGAAATTGTTAGATCTGCTGTCTGATTCTGAAACCAAATCATTTTGACTTAAAGAAAAAAAAAATGAGAAGGGGAGAAAAGAAAAACAGGAGAGGCTGAAGAGGGAGAGACATTTTAGCTGAACCACCTTCAAATCTATCTACATTTATCCAGATGAAACCTCAAAACCTTTGGAGGTCTCTTAATTGTTACCCTGCTGCTCAAGCTTCCCTGTGCCATCCAGCAGAGATTTTAACCCTAGTAAGTACAGGATAATGAGTGCTTATATGGCACAAAGGAACTACAGTGCACACAAAAAATAATGATTCTGTCAGTTGGGAGAAAAGTATTTAGTACCATAAAGTGATTTTTCCAGTGTTGCAGTCAACTGCCTTCAATGTATGTTGTCTCCAAGGCTGAGTGAATCACCTTTTCGATATATATAAAGATCTCCTATGAAATCACTTTGTCAGTAACTCAGCTGCACAAGGTAGAGATAACCTATATCAAAAATTCCTGACAGGGACTGTGCTTCCTTAGCAGGTCTTTGAAACCTTCCCACTCAGTGACCTCAGGCTCCAATGAGTCACTGTAAAAAAGTCAAGCTGCTGTATCGTAGGTAATGAATGCACAGATTCATACTGCTGCTATTACAGCTATGGAAAAAATGAACACTTCTGAAAATGAAAATCTGTAGAGTTTATATTTGGAAAAAGAAATGTAACAAAATCTCACTGATTTCACAGTGTGCATCTATACTGTCAGATGGGTTCAGCACCTCTTTCACTCCATGACACCAGTCTCGAAGTCATCTGCACTGCATACATGTTGCAAACCAAGTTCTTGTCTTAGCAAAAGGAGCAAGAAGAGATTTGCAGTATTCACGCATGGGCAAAGACTCTGCATACATGGAGGAAAAGTGCAAAAGCCTTTATTGCGTATCCAAAATTCCCTTAAATACCAGTAGCTAACAGGATATCACATCATATAAACAGGAAAGATGTTCACCTCAATGTCTCCCAATCACCTGGAGTATTTCCCAGACATTGCCTATTATGGTAAAAGGTAAACAATACCTTACAAGGTCAGAAACTGCAATTATCACATCTCATAGGGCTGACACTGTCCAGAAACCCACAATCCTGTCTCAGCCCATCCCCGGTGACCTGGCTGTAATCCCAGGGGCACCTCCGGGTCTGAGAACGAGGCTCTTTCTTCAGCCGACAGGGCCTAATCTCTCTTCCAGCACACAGTGTAGCCCAACAAGATTCTTCCTCAGTGAGTTGCATTGTACAAGCAGTATGGATGTGGTGAGACTTGCCTACTGCATGTGGCTCTACACTTGAGTGGGACAGACACAGGCTTGCTTGTCGGGAAAAACAAAGCCATGGTGAGTACTTGTGCTGGAATTCAGCATTAAGAAGAAAGGTTCTTTCCTTTCCACTCCAATCAGTCTTTGTGGCATCATTCCACTATGACAGATACACGGAACTGCTCTTTCTACCAAGGTTCTTTCTACCGTGGAGCTTTGCCAAGATGCACTGTGGCCAGCTAGAGGAAGAGGTAAGAAGAGGTAGTCTCCTATTGCCTTTCTTTTTTTTTTTTCTTTTCCAATATAAAACCTTTGCAACTTAGACTGCAGACTAAATGCAGTCTTAAGCACCAAACAGTGCCTGGCATTCACTGCAATGCATATGCTCTTTTACAAATTCAGCCTACTATAAAATTCATTATATAGTCTTTCATTTCAAAAATCACTAGAACCAGTAGAAATTTGTATTGGAAATTACCTCTTTCACTCCAGTGTTTTCTATAGGTTTTCATAAGGAGAAAAAGTTGCAGATGCATTTTTTAAAATTCAGCCAGTGGCCAAACTGCAGGACTACATAAGTGAGAGCTGAATGAGTTCTCTATCTTACTAAATTAATTTGAGCCCATACTCACCTTACCCAATAACACCTACCAAAATGCCTTCAGTCAGGAGCACAATCTCCCTGAATTTTCCCTTTAGTTTGTCTAGAAAAACAAACACTCCAGGGAATGATTCACTCCCTATAATTCCCTATAACTGATCGGTTTGAGGATCAGCCGTCTGAATTCAGCAACTGTGTAGAAGGGACACGGCCCACGAGGCAGCAGCGTGGCTCCCTGGAGGTGTTTTCAGTGTGTTCCAAGTGTTTTAATGGGCTTCCTCTCCTATGAGGACGCACATCCATGCTGCTCCCTCACACTACTTTTGAGCAGATGCCCACATTCAGACCTAGCTGTGCTGAAAGCCATTGCTATTCCCCCCTGCCTACCTATGCAAATACACAACTTGCTGAGAGTTGTGCAAATTCACCCCAGAAGCACGTGAAACAAAACCCATGTTCCTTGTGTGCCACTTCTTTTGTCTAATTAATACTCCATATGGTCTCTCAAGGAGGGAACAACAAATCATGAGAGAGATACCTTTTTATACATACTCCGTGGAACTTCAGGGATGGTCCCATCTTCTAATAAACATCATTATTGTTTGTATACATTTAGATAGGTATTTGCATGCTTGCATAAACTTGTATTATCAGTCACACCTTGGAAATGCACAAATACAAGGATTTGCAATTAATTACGCATCCATCTGGTCTCTGTGGGTTGTTAGCAGGGTAGTTGGTTTTATAGTTGCAAAGCTCAAATTCAGGAGCTCAAATTCAAATCCAGCTTGTGGGGCTGTGGATCACACTCCAGTCTGTCGTCATTTACTGCTCTCAGCCTGAGGGCCATCCTCTACCTCCAGGGCTATTTTTGAAGCATAACTCTCCAGTTTGGGGGTGTGGCTTTCCTACCTTCTATTTTTCCAGGCATGTGTGTAGGACTTATTTTTCTTTCACATCTGTTTAATATTAAAACGGCATACAACACACAAGGACACATAATTTGTGCATTAACGTATTTTACGACAGAACTTGTACTTATTCTAAAGTCCTAAATATACATAGAGTACACATGGTACACGTCATTATCAGGAGAACTAGCCGAATAGGTTAAAGATTGCTTTTGCCATTTGACAAACTGGAAATTTTTACTTAAAATGGATGAGAATTATATTAATAACTTGGGATTTTTTTCCTAATAAATTAGTCTGTGTGGTCATGTTTTGACACATAATTAACTTCCAATATTAAATAGTTGACAATATGTCTGACAAAATTCAGTAAAAACCATAGCAAGTGACATCAAAAACAATGAAGCTACTTCCTATTGCCTATATTCCTCATAGTGATTGGTCCTCTGTGTGGTCTGGATGACATGGCCTTCAAAATCTGAAAATTGCAAGGCGTGACGACCTGGCTTGAGAACGGCACGGCAGCCCCCCTTGGCTGCTCGGGCCAATTACTCACAGACACCAATGTGGTGGACGGTAAAATGGCGTTTATTCTTTGGATACACAGCATTATATAGCCTCGGACTGCGTCACGTCCGTCTGCTTACATCACTAACTTTTGCTACAGGCTGCTTGAGTATACTAGCAACAATAGTAACAAACTGAGGGGAAAACTCTAACTTTCCGTACAACGCGCAATCTTCCGACCGCCGGTCCCTGTCTCACCACAGTCTGGATGACATGGCCTTCAAAATCTGAAAATTGTATCAAACTAATTTCTAACAGAGGTGTTACTGGTGTTCCAACCATTAAAATAGGCAAGGACACAAATAGGTCAGTTTGAGGAAATGCATTCCTTTAAGACTCATAATTTCCTAGGAGTTTTAGGGACAGCCCATAATTCTCTCCTGCTGTTCTGTAAATTGACAGATCAGAGTGCGACCTGGCTGCTTTTTAATAAAAAGTTATTGTTTTTTCCTTACTGTTCCGTAACCAGCTTCTAAGGTTCTGGACAATAAAGACACAGGATGAAATGTCTGAAATTTCCTTGCAAACTGCTTAGACTCATGTTTGTAATTCCACTGACATTGCTATGCCAGATTATCACATCTGTCAAAGAATATTGATTTCCATGAACACAGCAGTTTAATTTCCAGGAATACAGTCCTGGGGAAGGGAGAGCAACTCACAAGGGCTTGTTTGTTAGTGTATTTTCTCCAGTGCAATGCAAGCAGGTCTGCTTGTTTTATTCTGAGACCAGTCATTTCCATTCTTCTGGCCTTGTATTTTTGTTTAATTTGACCAATGTGTTTTCCCAAACAATGAGGTTTAACTTTGCCTTCAATGCTGTTATTCACTTGAGATCAGTGTAAAACATTTCTGTGCTTTCCTTACATTTTGCAATCCCTACACAACATCTGTATTTTTCCTGTTAATCCCTTTGGAATGACTTTTACATATCCCTTTGGAATTACTTTTTCAAAAGTCCTGCATAATATTTAAATACAACTCAGACTGAAAATATGGCCTTGAAACATCTCGTCCCAGCAATACTGTGTTAGTAGATCTATTCTCTCCATAAGATGTTGTCTTCAACTATTTCAGTTCAATTTTCAGCTTAGAAAGGTGAACATTCCCTTTCTTGAGAAGGCAGCTCTTGAACTGACTACAGCATGCTTTAGCCAAATGATATAGAGTGTGAATTTTAAAATAAAAAAACTTCTGTTTTATCTTCAGTTAAGAAAACATTTACAGTAAGTGTGAAAAGTGATCCCTGTGTGTTTATGAGAGGCACAAGGAGATATTTCTAGTAAAAGTAGAGCTCTGTAGTCTCTTCTAGATATTCTTGAATCACAGAAATTAATTAACATTTTTCTGACCGGCATACAGCCTCATTAATCTTGGGTGGCAGCAGATATAAGAAGCATAGAAAAATGATCTGGTATCAACCATAAGTGAAAAACTTCTGTCCTTTCAGAGAGTGAAGAGCATTCACATTTTATATAATTTAACTTCCCAGCTCTGCTTGAGAAGTAATGTGCCACCTTTACTGACCAATGTGTTCAAGATTCAAATTTAGAAAGATGGAAAGCTTCTGAAGTTCTGTCGACAATTTTCCTACGACCAGAGGGCATCTTGTAGCCTTCTTTAATGATTTGGGATTTCCATCTGATTGAATCCTGCCTATTTCTCACCTGCACTGGATTTTCATTTCTTAATAGTGAAAAAGAAAGTAAATATATCTTCTCCAATCTATTGTTTTCCATATTTTTTTTGTACAGAGATTTATTCCATGTGACTCCACTTCCAAAACTTAAACGAAAGATCTGTGTAAAATGTCTAGCTACCTTAAGTTCCCATCATAGCCAGAGGAAGTAAGACGGCAGAAGATTCTCAAAATACGACCTCGCATGATTCTACAGATTAAGAAAGCCTTTTACAGATAGAAGACACCGGCATCCCATTTAAACTCTGATTATTTGTCTGAATTTAGACTGATTCAGCACTAAAAATTGAACTCCATCCATTTACCTTCAGGTGCTTGTTATGACTTTGTTTCTTTTATTGCATTGACTTGCAAAGTTCTGTCAGAATTTAAATCTATATATTTTCCATATTAATTTGAATTTAAAGTGCATTTATCGGACTTTGCGCCAGTGTTGATTTTTGCTGGGAAGAGTTCTTCAGAACTGAAATTTTTTACCATTTTCTTCTTTGTTTAAGCTGTGCTTTTCCTGTTGTCACTTAAAAATTCTTACATACTGAGATAATTTACCAAAGTATTTCATCTCCTGTGAAATACCATTGTGCTCTTAATTGTGAACTGCTCCACATGTCTTCATGCATGAGGTATCCATTCTTGCAGTGCTTCAGATCTTCCATCACCTCAAACCTGTGCAAACAGCATGGCTCAGGGGCTTCAGCAGACAATTTATTTGGCCTGGAAAAAATTACTTTGTCAAGGGTGAGTTCTGAATCTTCTAGTAGCCTCTTTTTGAGTGCTTTTCCCCAGATGGTCTCATAATTTAGTCAGATGTTAAGGATCAGCTAAACTCCAAAACTGAAAGATATCTTCGTACAGCTTGAAATTGTACAAATTCCTCCACGATTCTTGCCAACCTCTTTTTTCTGTGTCTGTCTAACAATTGTTCTGATGATTCATTTTTATGTGAAGTGTGAAGTACTCCTTGAATTTTTTACTTCACTTTCAGAGTTGGCCTCTCTGCTTGACTTACTGAAAACCATTTAAAAAATCAAGTAGTTCAAAACCACTTACTGTCAGAAACCAGGCTGCCTTCTGTCCTCCCTTTTAGTTGCTGCCCATTCCTTGTAGTTCCTTTTCAACTTCCTCCAGCTGTTCTCCACATTTTCCAAGGGGTTTAACTCTGCTGGGGTCTTGAACAGCTCCTTTCTTCTATTCAAGACATAGCTCTGTTGATTTTATTCCTGTTCCAGTGTTTGGCTCAGGAGCCACAGAGAACAGGGAGCTGGGAGAGACCAGCTCCACTTCACGAAGGCATTCTTAAAAGGCCGAAAAATTAAGTTATTCTTCCTTGACAACTTGTCGTTTTCTTCCTATTGTCACAGACAAACACATCTTAAAGGGGGAGTTTCCCAAGAAGTGAAGGGGTAGCAAGAGACAGCACATAGAGAAGATGGGATGAGAAGCTCTGTCAAGAACCCAAAGTTGGTGTGGCCTACTGAGAAATGTCAGATTTGTTACAAAGAGAATCAAACAGACACTGAGGAGCCTAAATAACAAGTGCTGTCTTTGCCTTTGTATTCTTCCCCTTGTGTCTTCAGCTAGGCAATAAACATCCTTTGAGGAAGAAAAGAGCAATGGCATCTCAAGGGAACTGGCAACCTGAGCTGGAACTGTTGCTCTATTCAGGTTTCTTCTGCCACCTTAGAAGACCAGCAGTAGACGAAATAGACATATCTCAAAAAGAGGAAGTAGGTTGATTTTTTAGCAAAAGTATAAGAAAAAGTTGGTGATGCTATTCTCAACTTCACCTTTTTATTCTTCTGAGAGTCTAGAAATAGCTTCATTATCTATATAAAAGCAACTCCACCCAACTGAAAAATTTTCTCTTCTTAACATTTGGTTTTGTACAATACTGGCATAGAATAAGAATATTCTGAGGTCTTTCAATGAGGAAAAAAAAAACAAACAAGAGGCAAATAGAGATGGAATACAGCCAACAGTCCAGCTAAGTAGGTCGCTTAGTAGGGGTAGCATCTCTTGCATCTCCTTGCATTTCTTTGTATGTTTCTCTCTGTATAAATAACTAAACATTGAGTGCATTACAAAGGGGTGGATCTATGGCCTGATACAAAGTGCCATGGCTAGGCTACAAGACACTAATGGAAAAGCCCCTTTTCTTAATTGTATAGAGCAGAGATTTGATCTGTCCATAAGATCTAACTAAATCTTGTAGTTACTGGTATATGGTTGTCCTGTAATGAAGGTCATACTTTTTGTGTCCCCAAAAATCCTTCCCTGGTGCCGAAAAAATTTATATATATTACCTAGAAGACACTAGAATACTTTGAAAACATTTTTTTCTCTAGAGGTTTTAATGGCAAGGCTCTTCATTGAAAAATTTGTAACCAGTTTTAGAAGAAGCTGGGATTTATATGCAGGTAACTGATGAAAATGGGCAAATGTTTCATGAGAGGAACATTTTTGCAACAAGTGTATTTTCCTCAAATGTATCTATAATAAAGTATAATCACCTTCAACAAAATTAGAAAACTAAAAATATTTTAGTAAAATGTATTTTTTTTTAATTCAGATTTGTGAAAAAGACATTTTCAATATTTCACTGAGAAATATTTCTTCTAAGTTTATTAATAAGCTTTCCATCTATTATTCTATTTACAGCATATACAGGACTTGTATCTGAAAGTTTGCTAGTTTTTCTCATTGATGGCAATAGAGTTACTTCACCACTACAGTATTTCAGTTGTCTATGGACATGGTAGGATGGAAATAACACTAGACAGGCATTAGAAAAAATGGAGTTATGCACGGATAATCAAGCTTCCATAAATGGAGTAAAATTGTTTGCAGACAAAGCATTTTTTAAAGGGCCACGTGAAAGGAGATTAGATTTGCTTGCAAGGAACTGGCACATAAAATCCCTACAGAGGGTTTGGTGCTCGCTCTTCATCACATGGGGCTGAGTTCCATGCAAACACCTGACCCGTGTGCTTTGGATTCCAGCGCATCACAGTAGCTTGTGGTTGTTTTGATGGGAAAGAAGGAGTGATGAAACAAACTGGGCATTTCAGTCTCTGCTCTACCTCAACTTAAAACACAAGATGCTGTGAGTTTTGCTCTGTTGTACATTGATCAATGTGATTGCACCTTTGAAGCTGGCTGTACGGCATGCAGGAAAGATATCTTTGATTAATCCCCTCCTGGTTAGTTTAAGTGATAGAAAGCCCCCTGAGGACTTAAACTTGCTCTCCTTCTTTTCAGAGATCAGAGACAAATAGTTTCTTCCTGTGTTATTCTTGTCTTGTGTAAAGAGGATTTGTACAAGGAAATCCCTGGTGTAAACAGTATTGAAAAATTGTTCTAAAGGATTAAAGCTTCTCTAACAATCTGACCCAGGGAGTGTGTCTTCCAGCAGCTGCTCTCATGTAGAGAGGTTTGGGCTTCAAGTAATGAGGCAGTGCACTACAAATACTGTTTTAAGATGTGAAAGACAGAAGCCTCACCCTGTTCTATTTATTAGAATAAATAACAATGACAAACCTTGCTGCTTAAAGTGAGGTAATTTTGCACAATAAATTATACACTCAAGAGCACATTAGCGTAGCATCAATTTTTGCCTCTTTCTATGCCTTGAGAAAAAAAGCAGGTGAGTACAAAGGAAGTAGGATAAGGATGAAATCCTACAGCTCCTCTGAATTCTCAGACTTCCCCTGTACTGTTACTTTAAGGATGAAAAGGAGACATTTTTTCCAAAATCAGAAGGTTGTTTGATGTCATTTCTAATTGAATAAGGAGAAATGCTGGTACAACTGTCAAAAAAATCTCTACAGCTCACTAACTTTTCAACAACTTTATCCAATATTAATTTCTCTTCTCTTTAGACACTGCCAAAAAGACCAACTTCTGGAACTGAAACAGAACTTTAGTCAGGAGTTAATGCTTAGAGTATCCTTCAAATTCATTGGTTTTCTCTAACTAAGTGGGTATTTATTAATTTTTCTGTTAGAAATGAAGTTTTCCTGTTTGCCCTCAGCAAAAGATAGAACAATTCCATTTCATGGTTAGAAGAAATCCTTCTCATTTTTCACCAAAATAAAATCTATATGTGAAATATTTGAGGTGATATGAATCAAAAGTGACGTAGTTTTTAAGTTTACCACCATCTGTCATGTAAGTCAGTGGAAGAATTGAAAACATCAGTTATCTTCTTAATGGACTACCTCTTTAATCTGTTTTAGTCTCAAAGTTACAGAACGAAATCCAGATACTTGGGTGCGCATCTGCCCCAGCTCCACACCCCAGGGAGTGCGGCCTGGGTCACAGATCCTTTGTTCCTCTCCTGGCATCATTCACTTCCCGTCTCTATATACTGGATCTGTTGCCCTCACACCTTCCAACTTCCCTTTCCCCTGGCATGGTCTCACCCCTCTGCTGCTCTCTGCCTCAGTCCATTGCTCAGGAGACATGAGCTCTCACATGGATACCCTATTTGAATGCAATGTGGCCAACTGATAAATTCTTAAAGATGGCACTGAAAGAATTAATTCCACCTTTCTACCCTTCCCATTTATCTTACTCCTGTCTAATGTCTTGCCAGACTTAGAGTCTGAATCTGCCTCTAAGCAGTCCTGATTGCAGCGTGCCCATGCACTTTTGGAGTCTCCAGCACTTGCACTCCTTACCCAGGTTTTGTATCCTCTTCTCTCCAGCATCCTTCCCATGGAGCAGCTGTTGTTTCACAACTCTTCTCCCAGCCCATTCACACCTCTTGTTCTCCCTGCTGACCACATTGTCCCCATTTCCATTCTCTACCCTACTTTCACTGCTGGCTGGGAGCAAGAGTAAGTGGCTTGCTGCTGGGCACCAGGGGCTCCTGCATTCCTGCCCAGATGTGAGCACCAAATTAGTCCATCACAGTGAATCAGAGGAGCTGCAGTGTATCTATATGAGAACACACAAAAAAAAGTTCTTTAGAAGATGCAAGGGTGAAACTGAGTAGACTAGACAGGATCCTTAGTTAATAAAAATCAGCATAATTCCATTATTTTATATTTTCAAACTTCCCATCCTTGTATATGAAACAAGAACATTGCTAACACAGACCCCATTTCGTCAGGGCACTTAAGCATATATTAATCATCTATATTTGTTCAGCAAAGTATTAAGCAGATGTTTTACTTTAATTCTCACAGAGGTCAGCATATAAGAGCATATTTAAATGCTTACCAAAATAGAATTAGAATGAAGCATCTGGGCCTAAGAATAAAAGCACTCTGCTGCACAAAAAGTAAATGAAATCTGAAGAGATAAAAATATCACATTCATTCTTCTTTTACACAACACCAGCATATCAGACACATCATCTAACTTTGGTGCACTTCTGTAAATTTGGTGCCTTCCATAAATTTATTTTCTTAGATGCATTTCCTGGTCAGCTAAAACTGTCCATATAAAGATTCCAGTTACTTTTCTGATCTGTTCTTCCCCGCCCCACCCCCTCTTTTTTTTTGCCGTGCTTAATATATCATCAAGAGAAAATGAAAAAGAGAGAAGGACTCAGGAAAGCATTCACAGATTCTCCAGTTACTGCTGAAATAACTCCCTGAAGATGACGTGCTCTGCTTCCTTTCCATTTTCAGTTGGCAATCTTCAAAAGCACATCATATGAGTGACCTCTTTTGTCTTGTCCTTGTCCTCAAACATTAATTAGTTTATGCTTTGTGACTGACTCCTGCTGACTAGTACCTATGAAGTTAATCATGTCACTAGGGACATTTGTGTAAGCTTAGGGTCTGTGTAATAGCACTAATTATAAAAGGAGATGTAAGGTTATTTGGCTACAGAAGTATGTTGTTTCATAAGGTTACAGAAACACAAGAAACATTTGCAGGTATCACTGGTGAGAGGAACCAGTCAAATATGCACTGGCTTCATTAACACCTTGATTTGTCTTTCTTCATTCTCCTTTCCCTGACCTGTGGCAGTGTCCTACCGCAATGGAATTAGTCATTGTTGGGGGATAAGGAGTAAGGCTTTAGAGCAAATTTTGGCAGAAAAACTTAGTGCAAGGGAGAAGGTGAGATGGAGGACAGGTTGCTTGAAATAATTTTAATAGGAATAGAGGAATGTATCTACCTTTTTTAATTTTTCCTTAGATAGGCCCATCACATCACTATGAGGATGCTCATAGTGCTACTATGAGTATGCTACTCTTTGAAGTGAAATTATACTCTGAAAAGCTCCTGGAAATGTAGTTTTGTATGTGGATTTTGTTTTGGAATGGAGAATTCTGGCTTTTAAAATGTTGGTTTCCACTTCCCTGACCCTGAAAGCCAGAGTGAGGTCATCTTTTGCCAAAAAGCTGTAATTTTGACCAGTAAAGGCATTGGGAGTTCTTACAAAGTTATCACTGGTTGTTCTAGCAGTAAATCACAGTTTGTCCCTGTTCTCTGGCTCTGAAGGGATCTTCATTTAGGACAGTGGTATAAATACAGATGAACTGAGAAGCAGTTTGAAACTTTATCTATGACACTCATTACATTCTTTTTACTTTGTATGTTCAGCAAGAAGCTGAAAAACAAAACTACTAGAAAGCAAAAGTATTAACCACTGGTATGAAAGGAGGAATGGCATAAAATTTTACCAGTGCCCAGTGGATATAAACTAGAAATCATAATGTTTATAGTTAAGTAAAGGGGGTAAAATTAACCAACGTACAAGCTGAAATTATGTCTAAAATTAACAGATGTTTCTATCGTATTTCAGATAGGATGGGTCAGGACAGGACAGGACAGGGCAGGATAGGACAGGATGTCTGCATTTTATGTTATATAATATGCCACTGGAAGCATGAAAGTGCCAGAAAATATGTGCTGACTATAAAAAGATTGCCAAGGAGGATAAAGATACCTATTGAAACCAGAATAATTCTGACCCTCCTAGAACACCTCCTGCAGTACATGTGGATAACAGAACAGCTGTTTCAATAACTATCACTCCCCACAAATGACAGCTTGAGGACTTATGCCAATGTCAATCATTTCCCCTGATGCTAGATCTTAAGTGCAAATGAGATAACCTCACTTACCCTGCCCTATCAAGAACAGGAACCAAAATGTCTTCATTTGCAAAGCACTGGTGGCGCGATCCAAGCCCAGCAGAGACCCTTTTGCAGAATGGCAGCAAGTGACAGGCTGCGAGACTGAAATGTTCTTCAAAGTTTCAATCATACAAGGTGAGAAATGACAGCATTTCATCCATATGTTCTCATTGCACACATTTTAAAGGGGCAGTTAAGCAATTTAAATCAGGGACACATAATTATACCTAAATATTTTCTGAATATGTGCTATGAAAATGTAATTTCTGCCCAGGAGATTGGTTGGCTTAGTACTTCCTCCAGCTACTTGTTTGAATTCAGAGCAGACTGAATTTCTGGGAAAATGTTGTATTTCAGTATGCTGTTATTTATTCTAAGTAAAATACATCAAAAACTTTATTCCAGTGTGGTCCAAAACTACCATCACAGCTAGGAGTTGAACAGGCCCAGCTCCCTTAGCCTTTCCTCATAAGAGAGATGCTCTTCTTCATAATCATCTTCGTAGCCCTCTACTGGACCTGCTCCAGGAGCTCCGCATCTCTCCTGGACCAAGGAGCCCAGAACGGGACACAGCATTCCAGAGTGGCCTCACCAGGGCTGAGGAAAGGGGCAGGATCACCTCCCTTGACCTCTGGCAATGCTCTCCCTAATGCACCCAAGGACACCACTGGCCTCCTTGGCCCCAGGGCACACTGCTGGCTCATGGACAGCTTGTTGTCCATCAGGACCCCCAGATCATTCTTCACAGAGCTGCTTTCCTGTAGGTCAGCCCCCAGCCTGTACTGGGCTTGCTCTTCCCCAGGACCCTGCATTTGCTTTTGCTGAGCTTCAGACTGTTCTGTTCTTCTCTGCCCATTTCTCGACCTGTCAAGTTCTTTCTGAAGGGCTGCAGAGCACTCCAGGGGTCACTCCCAGCTTTGTGTCATTAGTGAACCCGCTGAGGAGGCACCTGCCCCTTCCTCCAAGTCATGGATGAAAAAGTTAAACACTGGACCCAATATTAAGTCCTGGGGGACACCACTAGTGGCAGGGCTGCAATTAGACCCTCTGCCATGACCTCTCAATGCACCTCACTATCTACTCACCCAGTCCACACTTCCTGAGCTTGTCTATAAGGATGTTGTGAGAGATAGTGTCAAAAGCATTACAAAACTCAAGGTAGACAGTATCCACTGCAGTCACCTCTTCCATCCAGGTAGTAGTTTCATCATAGAAGGCATCAAGGTTTTTTTCTCTCAGTTCTTCACTTGATGCTACAAAGCCCAAACTCAGTAACCTTTCACCAAACTGTGTGTGAGAAGGAAAAGTAATCTCTGATACCCTGGAAATGGAAAACTCTCAGTCAGGTAGAAATGGGGTTTTGAGGTGGGTTTTATCTTACTCAGCGTTAGCTGTGTAAAGGCTGAGTTTCTCCATTATCTGTGATGCAAACTGGCAGTGGACAACTATCCTGAAACAAATATTCCTGAAGGTCTCTCTTTATTGACTATTGGGAAAGCCTGTGAAGAGCCTTGGCCCAGACACCAGTGGTTTTATGTCTAAAGCTTGGATAAATTAATTCTCTCCATGGCCAGCATAATAACTGTCACAATAATCTTTAGTTATTACAATAAGTCCTTCAGCACAGGAAATATCTTAGTGGATCAGTTTTCCTGCATTTGATTAATTGCCCTTTCCTCAGTGCTGTGCCCTGTCTAGAGCACTGACTAATCTCCAGCAGCGTAAATCACTGTAAAACTTCTAATGCACCTCAGTGTTAGAAATCCTGGTATTTCAAATTCCCTGTGTTTTATGTGAGATACCATATTCATCCCATCGAAAAGCAAGCTGTACTGATTCAAATAGAAATGTTCAGAAAAGAAAAAAACCAGTGACACTAGGTATCTAACAGGGTTAAACAGAAAATTAGATTTAAAATATTCATGGTACTAATAACAATTAATAACAGGAATTGTCTGTTTGCAAGCAAGCCTGATCTACAAATACCTTTCACAGAACATCATTCATGGTAGTGTAATGACAAAGTGATTCCCACCTTAAGGCAGGAGAGTAACACTCCCCAGGGGCGTTAAGGTTGTGTTGTCTGCGTGTTTTCTGGGTTTTTAATTGGAATGAAAAACTGCGTTTACTTTTCTTATTGGAATAAGGAAGGCAAGAAAGGCCTGCGTTCTCTTGAATAAATCCTTGCTCCTGATAAAAACAGGGGTGTGTTATAGACCAACAAACTTGAAAAATAGCAGTGCTGGCTCTTCAAAATATTTGTGAGCTGGGAGGCTGAAAATGGGGTTACAGTTAGACTCAAGCTAAAAGACTTCGCAAAATTGTGGCCACTTGATCTGTCCCTCACAAAGAGCATCAACCTCTGAGGGATTATACTTATTAAAAATCTGATGAGATTCATGCTTTTTAAATACAATATAGCTTAATCTAAACTGAAGAGACACTAAAGGAACTGTCCTATTTCTTACTGACTCCAGTAGAGTCAGTCTATGTGCTATGATGGCAAAAATGTCTTTAAGAAGACAAACACCTTGAGGCAAAGGGTGCTACTAAGTCTTCATCACCATTTACAGGATTTATTAAAATAATATAAAAAGGCAATAATAGAAACCATCATTTTATCAAGGTGACCTTCAGAAAGGACATTTCAAAAAAGAATCTGCAATTCTTTACACATAATACACAATGCATACAGTCTGCAGCCACCTAACTCTGAACAGACTGCACTTAAAGCTTTCAGCATGTTGGTGAAAAGATTAGGTATGTTAATTGAATAATTGAAGCTTTATATAGTGGTATTTATTCTAGATGAATTTATAATTTACTGCTACAGAATGTTGTAACAGATTAATATCCACTTATCAGTCTCTGAACAACCCTGTATCCATTACAAGGAAACTCATTGAGAGATGGAATAATCACACTAATAGAATAAATGTACTGTTCACAGGGCAGACTTTTTATTTAAAAGAACATGTGAGGCATCAGCAAGGACAAAATGTCCTTGGAAGGGGCATCTGTCCAGTATTAGACTAAAGGACGTTTCTGGAGATGTTCTAGGCTTCTACTGAAAGCCAATTGTAGCATAAACTTCAGCAGTAGGGAAAAAACAGGTAATATAACTTGGTCCTTTGCAATTCTGAGCATCAGGAGTAAATCCTTTCAGTTTCACAGTCCATCTGAATAATGAGTGTGAATAGTCAATTAAGTTAATGAAGATACAGGACGTCAGTACATTTACATCAAGGTGATGTATAAACTACTATTTAATGAATGCCTGATAGGTATACCTGAACTTAATTAACCCTTATCCTGTTCAAAATGAGAGTTTTAAGCACCTTACATCTAGATTGCCTTTACTGGTAGAAAATTGTCAGTTATCAACACTTACCTCTCCTTCTAACGAAGCTTAAAATGTAAACAGTGCAAGAAGAGTACTGAAGCAATACGAGGAGGAAGTAGCTTCAATTGATTATTAAAAAAACCAAGAAGCCAAAACCTACTGTATAATTCTACTGGATTAATTATGGTTGTACTTATGACAGAAAAGCTCATAATTTTCAAAAGCAGATTTGCACACTGCATCACCTCAGAAATCAGGGTGGCATGCCATTGTTTGGGCCCCCAGTCTGTCTCAGTGGCACACTGGTACAGGTACATGAACAGACTGGTATCATATATCAGGGAGATACAGGGACTGCACAGGGGTTCTTTTGCAGTTTGTTTACAAGGGATGAGTTCAGCACTTTGACTAACTTTGAATATACAAAGTCTAACAATGTGATGCAAATACTGTGTAGGACTAATGTTTGAGATCTGTTCCTGAGGTAGCTGTGTCTTCTCCTAGTATACTGAGTGGGAAAAAATAATCACTGCTAGGTTGCAATTCATTTTATTCTAAAATATATATCTAAACCAGGTCACATCTGTAACATTTATAACATGTATAACACCCAAGAAGTATCTATGCTCCATTGACAAGAAAGGTAGCCTAAATCTAGATCTAGAATACACTGTAGGCTTTTTTTTTTTTTAATTGAAATCAATTGAAACTTTGATGAGAGTTAGATATCCAAACAGTGTTGATGTTTTTTGTCCTGCTGTCTTTGGTTACAGGTATAACCTTTTTTTTTGTCAACACTGAAAAGAAACAGCAATTTACAGCCCAAGTACTGCGAATAAGCTCCCAGCTATACTGATGAAGTATAGGGGCCACAAGAAGTACAAGTCACACTTACAGTGCATGAAGATCACAGAAAGCATCAGCAGGATAATCTAGAGAGCATCAAAAATATATTTAGCATGTAGCCCCCAGTGTATTTCTGGCCTGTGCATGGGATTTACTACTGAGATGACAATTTGGTTTGCACCAGAGCAGAGCCCCGGTAAAAAGAAGAGTTATATTTCTAAATAAAAGCTATTTCTATATCTTAGAAGACAAGGCTTAATCATGTCTTTTGAAATATTAGCAGCAAATGCTGGCACTACAAATAACACTGTCACTATCTAAAGATGTCCTAAGATAAAGACTTATCACATTTCAGTGGTATTGCCTACTGACGTGGCTTTTACTTCTACATGCAAATATGAAGAGACAGGGGGTTAATGATCAGTATATGTTTTTTTGGTTTAGGAACATGTTTTATGAGAGATTATATCATGTGACAACCACTCTGTTTTTA
Source organism: Oriolus oriolus (assembly GCA_013400235.1). Lineage (NCBI taxonomy): Eukaryota > Metazoa > Chordata > Aves > Passeriformes > Corvidae > Oriolus > Oriolus oriolus. The sequence continues at coordinate 332,909 of VXBT01002720.1, forward strand.
CTTATATATATATTTGAGACAAGAAAAATCTATTTATTTTGATAACCTAAGTATAGTTTTATGAACATCTCTTCTCACTAAAAGCAGTGAGGCAGACACCACATCTCCTGGCAAATTTGTGCATATAAATAGAAACATTTTAAAATTTATTTTAGACTGTATTTCTGTTCTGATGTGTAGTCCAGGGATATAGCACCTGGGAAAATACACCTCTTTTAACATAAGGCATCACATCCTGATATCTACAGGATCATGATTTTCTCCACTGAAAACATACTAGTTTTCTTCAAGATGCATCAAAATATTTCATTTGTGCAGAATACATGAGTTGTTCAGAGTAACTTGAATAGACGAGGTACTAGACTTAGTCACACAGTGCTATTTTCCCATCTCATTTCTATTATTCAGCAAAATTGCAGCAGCAGTTCAAAGTTCAGACATTCCTAGGTAGGAAGATAAGAGAAAAAATAATAATGAAAAATAAATGCACTTTCAAAGTGCAAAATACACAAAGCATTGATCAAGAAAATAGTGACTGAATGAGGGTAGCTGTAGCTGAAAGCTCTCTGCCAGAGTAGCTAACGGCCATTTATACAAGAAAATAAAAATTCTGTATGCACACAGAGATGTCAAACACAAATGTAAATGTGAAGAAATTCTTCAAACAGCACAATGTGACCACAAGCAAAACACTTCCATGTCTGGTCACTGTATTTTAAAAGTAAAATGACATAAATAAGGACTGAGAAGAGGACAAACAGAACAATAGAGAGATTCAAAACCTCCTTTGGCAGCTCAAAATTTTTAGAGAAATTGCTAGGTAGGCTTTTAAGAGAGAGAATACTGCGCCAAGAAATAACTCTGCAAGAAATTAAAGTGCTTGAATGGAAATTGCAGTCATACCAGCAATGAAAGTAAAACCTACAGCATTAAACTGGTCAGGAGTTTTATGGCTTTTTATTTTTAAGCAGAGAGAACTTCTTCCATACTTGCCTTCTACTCCAGCTCCTGCACATACAGAACTCTTCTTAGCAAAGACAAATATCCAGAGACTTAAAAAACCCCAAAACCTAACAAAGTCTTTGTCCATGGGTTAGACAACTGAAGTTAAGACGTTATGATTTATGTGACTGGCAGCTCCACAGAGAGCCATAAACCATACTGAGCACATGCCCATACACATGCCCTAAACGAGACTGAAATTTGCACCTCTGGTTTACAGCAGGGTACTTTAAATGTGCTACAGGCATGTGCTCACAGTGGGGCAAAGTGTGGTGACATCCTGCCCAAATGCTCAAATTGGTGACAGGCAGGCAATGCCTGGACATAGGTCAAGTTCCACAGCAGCCATATGAAGTGTTTGCTCATGTACTGAGACCAAATGACTTCTTACAGTGGTCTTTATTCTGTGCTTTAAAAAGGAGTTATTTGTGTTCTTGCTCTCATTTTATTCCAACATCAGATGCATTTATTCTTTCTGAAGTATCACATATCTGAACAAGGGTAAATGAGTAAATCTACCTGAACTAGGGTACCTTAAATGGGTAAGTGATGCCTGTGAGATACTACCATGAAGAATTAGGATTTACAAAGTAGAAGTTTCTTTAGAGGTAGTGGTATGTTGACAACACAGGACAGTTTCCATCTGAAGTTCAAGGAATGAAAAATTGAGTAATCCTGTGGATCAGATGAAGGCCCAAAAAATAGAGATATACCAGGAGAGGGGTGAAACTGGAAAAAACTCCAAAAGTGCAAAAAAAAATATTAGCTATGTAACCACTGTTAATATTTATTTCCTAAAAGTAAAATCATTGCAGTGTTTCCCTAAATTAGGAATACTTCTGAAAAAAAAGTATGTCTCCAGCCTTCATTTTAAATCAAGTTTCAGAAGCTCATCTCATTGTAACTTTGTGTTGCATCAAGAAGCATGTTCATGACTAGGCCAGTCTCAAGTCTTTGAAACTTTTATCAAAATCAAATTTTTACATATTGTTCAGAAAGTGTAAAAAAAACCTGTCAAGGATCACGTAGAAAACTCATGCACTGTGCCTCAGCTGCATTTCTTTAACAGAGGTGAAGGAAGGCAGGACATTAACTATCCCAGAATGTGTCCTACCTTACCTCCCGCCTAGTTTTCTGAATTCATGCAGACATTCCCAAAGGGCCATATATCCCACCTGGGGACAGGCCTGTGGGTCTGGGGGCTGAATTGCTCTTCAGTGTTACTTTTGACCTCTCACAAAGATTAGTTTGGAATGAGCAGTGAACTATCAGATGACTCCCTCAAAGGCAGAGAGGCCCTGCAGAGAGACCTGAATAAATAAGAGGGCCGGGCAATCACCAACCCTATGAAATTCAACAAGGAAAACTGATGGATTCTGCAACTGAGATGGAGCAACCCTGGATGTATGGACAGACTTGTCAATGAGGTGCTGGAAAGCAGTGCCAGGGAAAGAGACCTGGAACTCCTGGTCAGCGGCAAGTTGAACACGAGCCAGCAGTGCGCTGGCAGCCAGGAGGGCCAAGCGTGTCCTGGGGGGCATCAGGCACAGCATTGCCAGCCAGGCAAGGGAGGGGATTGTCCCGCTCTGCTCTGGGCTGGAGTGGCCTCAGCTCGAGTGCTGGGGGCAGTTTGGGCACCTCAATATAATAAAGATATCAAACTGTGAGAAAGAGTGTCCAAAGAAAGGCAGCAAGGATGGTGAAGGGCCTTGAGAGGAAGCTGTGTGAGGAGTGGCTGAGGTTGCTTGATCTATTCAGCCTGGAGAAGAGGAGAGTGAGGGGAGACATCATTGCAATTACAGCTTCCTTTGAGGGCCGGAGGAGGGACAGGCACTGACCTCTCCTCTGTGGTGACAGGACTTGAGAGAATGGCCTGAAGATGTGTCAAGGGAGGTTTAGGTTGGATATTAGAAGAAGGTTCTTCACCCACAGAGTGGGTGGACACTGGAACAGGCATCCCCGGGAAGTGGTCACGACACCAAGCCTGGCAGAGTTCAGGAAATGATTGGACAATGCTCTCAGGCACAGGGTGTGATTCTAAGGGTTGTCCTGTGCAGAGCCAGGATGATCCTTGTGGGTCCCTTCCAACTCAGTGTATTCTCTGATTCTGTGACTAATTAAGTCAGGTCACCATATCTACGGTGCACACTTTCTATGAATACTGCAGAAAATAAAGGCAGTTAAAGATTCTAGGGCTAAATCATAACTTGTTAATGAAGGTGTAGGAAAAGATGCAAAGCCTTCATTTTTCCTGTTACTAACAGGAAATGTCACACGCGGACACGAACGGAACACACACAAGACACTCGCTCTGAGAGAGAGAGAGAAAACCCACCGAAAGCCGGAAAAGCTTCTCGGCTGGGGGGTGTCGTTTATTTTATAGACTTTTAGAAAACCTCACTGATTGGATAGTGAAATTACCACCCTTCAAATACATAGGTCCAAGGAGAGATCTGTCAAGTGTCTCCGCCTTGAGAGAAGGAATAAAAACATCTTAGCAGTTAGACATAACATGGCTTATGTTTATAGAACAGAGTGTAGGAATTTCGTCTACAGAATTAAAAACATTGAAGAATTGTAAAAAACAAGGCAACAAGGAAACAAAAATATTACATTAGGTTTAGCAGTAAAAATAATTAAGTTATAGCAGGCAAGTGCTATATTGCTTGGGTTACCAGCAAATACCAAGTAAATGCTAAACAGAGCTCCGTGTGTAGGTCCTAGAGGGAGTGTGAAAGAGGCAGGATTATCCTAAACCTTCATATTGTACTGAAATATGTACTGTGTACTCATTCTTACCTTGCAGATCAGAAACCCAAGCAAATGAAGAGCAACTGTTTTAATTTATTCTTTCAGTTTAGGGTTATTTAGGGTCTCAATGCAAGGCATCCCTGAATAGTCTGGTAAATTGACTTAGGAATGAGGGCACATTTTTAACAGGTTTGCTCAGCATTTAGTTATGTAGATTGAGAGAAAAAAAATATAAGTGGAAGTAGTATGAAGAACATATTGTTTCTTTCAGATAAGAAATGTTTTATGAATTCCTATGAAGTGTAGGAAAATGCATAATGAAAAATTATGCCATCAATAGTATAATATGGAATGAGAGAAATAGAACAAGTTAGGCCTGCAGCACTTTATTTATGTAAAAGAGCTCTTCTATAACCTTGTCCTGATAAACAAAGAAAAAATATTTAAAACTTGTTTTTTATAAATCTTTATGTTTTCACTCTTCTGTTGAAATAAGATAGACAGTAATTAGTAAAAGATACTGAGTGCAGCACCATGTCTTTAAAAGCAGCATATATGAAATATTTACTTTGACAGTGTTTAAGTCAAGGGTGTAAAAGGAAAAAACCCTACAACTTATTGCTCATTCCATTATAATACTTCCTATCAGTAGAAGCACAGTGAGAGATACTTGCCCTTACTTATCTCTGGCAGTAATGCTGTTTGCACAGGTGACATAACAATTTTTATGCTCAAAGGCACACAGTGATACAAATAATTGTCTTAGTACTATGTATGAACCTGCCAGTAAAATTTTTACTCCGTAAATGTGCAAGAAAAAAGAAAGGGATAGAGCAAAAGTACAATGTGATCAACTTTCCCAGAGTGCAGATATTCTGTTATAGTTATTAGGGAATTCAGTCTTAGCATTGTCCTGCCAGAGTACACTGCATTCATCTATGAGATGGGAGGCAGTTCCCTGGGTGTCAAAGCTGTTGTCCTCAGAGTGGGATCATTTGAAAGGAAGGACAAAACCTGATCCAATGTCATCAGCTCAGAAAGGATGAACAGAGCTCTGCCAGCTTGTAATAGCAGAGGATCAAATTAGAGGGAACCCCAATTATCTGCCGTGGCTCTATTTGTGCCATGGCAAGCTACAATAAATGTAAAATGAAGAAACATAGGCAGAAGTATTCAGAGGAGACAAAAGCTTTCACAAGGTTAAAAAAAAAAGTGCTGGCTTTCATCACATTTTAGGACTGTTTTAAGAGGACATTATGCTAAAGGACACATTGGAATTATTCATAATATAATAAAACTAATGGTAGAGGTAGGATCTGACAATAAAGACTGGACCTTCCTTGAAGTTAAGAGTCAAGAAGATGTCAAAAGTTCAGATCTCTGTAGTTATTTATATATTGCATTTTGAACATCATTTTCTGTCTGCAGGAGCAGGGAGTGAGGAAGTCTGCACTCTGGATAGGCCTCCAGAGATCAGTGGGAATGGCTGCAAGCTGTAGATGTGTAAAATGGAGTTAGTACCTTTTCTTTGCTTCCTGTATAAGATGGGGGTGATCCCTGTGAGCTTGGGAAGCTGTTTTGTGCACTGCAGCATTGCTGTGCTGAGGTCAAGGCTTATGTCTAATGCTGCTACTGAACTCTCTTGTGTTGGAGCCCCTCATGGCGGGGCAAAAGACATTTTTAAGTTCAGTGGAGCAACCATTTTACAAATGCAACCTCTTTATAAATAAATAAACCAACCAGAATTTAACTTATTGTCAGAAAAAAAAATATGAATGGAAAGGTGTCTCTGCATTAACTGGACTTCCATGAGTTTAGATAAAGGAAGAAAACATTGCTTGGAACTGCGAGGGTGCTGTTAAAAATGGTCAGTCTGGGTGCAAACTCCAGATAAGTGCCCAAGGACAAAAAAACTGCATCACTGTTACAATGGTAGTGTTTAATGTGAAATTATATCTTTGGCTGGAAAAGAGCTCTTTGTCTGACACAGACCATGGAGCTTTTGTTTATGATGTTTATTAGGGCTTACCAGGAAAGGTGGCTAATGTAGGGTGATAAGAGCATTACTAATTTTCTTTGACAAACGGCTCTCAGATATTTTCCATTGTACACTGGTACATTAGACTGCAATTTCTTTCATGAATTTCCTTTCCTTACAGCTATGCAATACTGATTCCACACCTATCATAAGGCAATTGTAATGCTCACACACAATGAAGTAGTATAAAGAGTGCTAAGAAAACAAGATTATAATAAATAAACATAAGGCTAAATATTTTTGCAGTCCTGCGTCTTCAAACAAGCTATAGCTATAAGAAGCCTGGGGTAATTCAAAAATGCATACCTAACACAAATACATTAAAAGAAATTATTTTCTTATCTTACCAGTATAATTTTTAGTTTCTCTTGATTTTAAGATCTACCAGTATTAAAAATACTGCTTTCAGCTAGGCTAAAGCTGAAGGACCTGCTTTTCTGCATGAGAGGTGAGACCAGTGTAGGCTTTTCTCCTTTTACTCTTGGCAGCAATTTCCTGAATAGAATGAGAGACAAGTAAGTACTGAGGTGAGATACTTTTGTTAGAGAAATTATTCCCTGTCATTCTCAGAAGAGCATTAGAAACTATTTCGTTGAAAATAGCTATAATAAAATATTAATTTCATGAGCATTTCTAGCTGTGATAACTAATTTGTTAGGAAATCTCTAAAACATTAAAAACTCTCTGGTTTTAATCAACTAAACCAAAAACATTTGAACTGAGCACAGCCAAATCATGGAACTGGTATAGGAAAAATAGATGAAAATTAAAAGCCTTAGGAATGTGGGGTAACAATTCTTTTTCAACTTTCACCACAAAATATTATGCAATTGATATAATTTTTTTCTCACTTGGACAAACAGAGAGTATCTGAACTTGATCTGAGGGGCTGTGGCATCTTTCACAGTGATCCCTTTCACCCAGACAGCCTCTTGACAATTTTTAAAACCTTGAGGAGATCACACAACTGGATGTGAAGCTCTGTATCCGTACCATATTCTCCCCGAAGACCAGCAGCTTTCCCATGTAAGTGCTATTTCCAGCTGCCAATTTCATTACTTTCAACAGAGAGGCTGAGATTTGGGCAGCAGTATCACGTACCCCTTAAGCATCCAGCTCTAATCCCCAGAGCACAACTCTTCATTACTAGGTTTACTAGTAATTACTAGGTTACTTGGTTTAATGGTACAAGCCCTTTGACATGAAGGTCTTCATTGTGTCCAGTGCTGCAGGATATTTTAAGAAAATCAAGTTCATTCAGCTCCTTATGACCATAAATTATTGAAGCCATGCTTAATAGTAACTGCAGTAACTTAGTCCTGCAGCAAGAAACAGTTCATGTGGATGGCATTTTGAGTGCTTGTGAGGGAGGTATTACTTGTGTTGTAAGGCTGGGCAATGAAAATTCCCAGATTTGTTATTTGACATGAAGGAAAAGGCCTTTTCCCCAGCTCCAGAGCTGAGGCATTGAAATGTTCTCAGGGCCTGGAAAACCTGTTCCTTTTCTCTTTGAAGGCAAAGAGACCTCATCTTTCACTTACCAGCCCTGCCGCTGTCCCCAGGCAGGAGTTTTCCACTGCTGGCATGGCAGAAAAACTCTCTTGGGTTTCTGCTTCCTGGAAACAATGACAAGTACAGGTCCAAATCCTTTTTGTTCCACAAAAAGCACAGTAAAGGAAGTGAGCTTCCAAGGATTCAGGACAGTGGAAGGGAGTCTTTGCACTGGAAAATGTGCTGAGGTGGAGTAATTCTTGGTAATTAAAGCCAGGCAATCTGCCTTCAAGGGACAGAATGGGAATCATCTGCTGTGGACTCTATTCCTGACTAACAGCTTGTTATTTCTCACTGTCTGGGAGTATGGGGACTTATTCCCATCAACTAAGGGCTTTTTTTTAGAATTTGAGTTGATTCATCACTTAAGGGTTCAGTACCTTTTAGCAATCAATACAGGAGCGCATATACTCTTGAGCACTTAACTCCTGCATGGTTTTCATGTCCCTCATGACTTCTTTGATTTTTTGGCACTTCTCTTCAATATCTTTTACTTTTGACTGCAAGAGAGATGATTGCTTGAGATGGAACAGAAAGTTTTTCAGTATTTGTCTTTTCTGCTGTTCTAATATAAGTATAATGCTTATCTTCACCTGTGACACCTCATAATGTTGATCTGCTGTCTTTTGTTACTTGTAATTCAGGAATGATACTGGGAATACAAAAATACTGAGTGCAGAGCACTGAACAGTCATCCAAGAACCACAGTGTTCATAAAATTCTGAAGTTGGCAAGATTTGAATGAGCGAGAGCTGGAAAGCTCCAATCATTTACATCACCCTGTCAAGTCACTGTATATGTCCCTATAGAAATAATCATAATGCATGGATGAAGAAGGGTGTGGTGGGTTGACCGTAGCTGGGCACCAGGTGCTCACCACGGTCTTCATCACAAGCTGCAAGGGAATCTCAGCTCTGGCCCCTGGAGCACCTCCTGCCCCTCCTTCTGCACTGCCCCTGGTGCTGTTTCTTTTGTATATTGTCACTCTTCTCGCTACAGCTGCATCTGCGCAGGGATATTTTTCCCTCTGCTTAAATATATTACCCCAGAGGTGCTACCACTGCCATTGATGGGCTCAGCCTTCCTTGGCCAGCAGCGGATCCACCTTGGAGCCGGCTGGCATTGGCTCTGTTGGACATAGGGGAACTTCTCACAGAAGGCACCCTGTTAGGCCACTACTACCAAAACCTGGACATACAAACCCAATATCCATTTTTTAAAGCCCATTTTTTGCTTTAGTATTAAATATAGCATCAATACATCAATCAAAAACTGAGCTGCAGCCACAGGGGCATTAATAATAGAAACAAGAGCTGTGATCATCCCAATCATGCGACACCTGGAGTGCTGTGTGCAGTTCTGGTCCCCAGACGCCAAGAAAGACATGGACAGACTGTCAAGGAACCGAAGGAGGGCCACAATGATTAGCAGAGATCTGGAGAATCTGTCCTACAAGGTGAGACTGAAGGAGACAAATATTTTTCTCCCTGCAGAAGGGAGGGCTTATGGGCACCTTATCAAAGTATTCCAGTATTTAAAGGGTGGCTACAAGTAGGATGGAGGCTCTTTGTAAGCACCTACATGGAAAAGACAAGTTACACCAGGAGAGGTTTCAACTCAATATAAGACTTTTGCTTTTTTTACAGTGAGAACAATCATTCCCTGGAATCTCTCCAGGGATGTGGTAGAGTCCCCATAACAGGAGGTTTTCAGTATGCAGTTGGACAGGGTGCCAGATAACCTCACATAGTCTCTCTTTCCTACAAAAGGTTGGACCTTTTGAAAGATGGTCTTTCGAGGTCCTTTCCAACCTGGCTGTTGTGATATGGCAATGATATGGCAATCATGCACTGTGGAAAAATACTGGTTTTTGCTTTAAGATTGCTACCTGCTCATTTCACTTGAACCTCCTTTAGATCTTTCCTGACGCAATGAATAAATGTTTCCTGTTCACTTAACTTATGAAAAATGCATGACTTTATTGATCTCTGTCTTAATCATCTTTTCCCTATACAGAGAGCACTAATCAACATAAGCCGTTCCTCACCTCTGATCTCATCAGTCGCCTTTCCTTCTACTCTTTGTAGTTCCCTATATGTTTTTAGTGATAAGGGACACCAGACCTGTGCTCAGGTACTCACAGAGTGGGAAAACCATTGAGCTGCATGTGGCATAATAATGTTTTATGGTTTGTGTGGTGGTCATGTTTGTTTGGTGCCTCAACTATTCCTAACATTTGTTTTGCTCTTTTGGCTGCTTGTTCAGTATGGAGCTGTTATTTTCATAAAACTGTCAAATACTCCGCTGACATTTTTTTCCCACATTGCAATCTGCAATATAGAAACTGTGTTTATTTATAATGCTGGGGTTTTTTCTCCACATGTACTACTTTGCATTAATGAACAAAGGATTTCATCAGCCATTTTTTTACATTTTATGTATTTACTCTGTAACGTAAGCAGTCAAATTCCTTTCAACCAATCTGTTCTCATAAAACACACATTTTGATAGCATTAAAAAAACCTGTTTGTGCCCTCTACACCCGCTACATCCTCTGACTGGGGAATAAGAGCAAGTTGAGAAGACTTTAGGAAAAAAATCTTGAGAGAAAAATATGTATGTCTAGGTTTTTCCAAAGTTTCTCTTCATAGAAAATCTATTTGCGGATTCCAAGTTGGCATAAAGATAACCTGTCAGTCTCCCTTGTGACTGTGAAGATGGCACTACTGAAAGGTACAGATTCCTTCCATTAGGACCGTCCTATATAGTGTCTGAAAGGTATTTTTGATAGAATTTGATATATAATCCAAGTATGAGAAACTAAATATATAATTTTAAGACTTTGGACCACCCAGTTTTACAACAGACATTGTGTCATTACCTGCCAGGCCTCCAAAAACCTAGATTTAATAGGCAAATTGCATATCTGTGGTGAGGTTAATCTAATTACTTATCACCATTAGGAATATCACAGAGAAAGTGCTAAATTTTGCATTTTGAGAAAACTTCCTCATCTGTGTTGAAATACATAATTCACGCTAAGAATTATGATTTCTGGATTAATGCACCATGGAAATGAATTAACCTAACCTACCCAAGGCATTCTTAGAGTTCCCTAAGATGGCAGAATTCCTCTCACATAATTTTAGATAATTTCATTACAGATGCAGACTTTAAAAATCACCACCAAATGTTATTGTCATGAAACAGATGCACTTTTTAAGATATGAATCATGTGATTTACTTTAACAAAGGGTGAATCACCCTTGCCTTCCTTTAACTATATTCACCAGATCTTCATAAGGGCGTTTGAGGTGATCAGCTCAGTTGGTGCACATCCCAGAGTAAAAATCCTCTGCATCAGGTATTCTAGGCTGTAAAGTCTACTGAAGTGCATTCAAAAATACCATATTTCCCAATCAAAATAAACAAGAGACTTAAGAAAGAAAGAAGGTAATGGTCACCGAAGCAAGAGGCAAAGCTGTCAAAGAATTAAATACTCTAAGAATGCCACTCCATTTTGCATTCAGGCAGAAATCTGCAATGCTGGCAGTCCTGGGCTGGAATTTAAGATGTATTCTTTTCTTGATAGTTCTAATGTGCTTGTCTTCCTGCTCAGCAGGAAACACATTAGTGACAAAATGTCAGATGTTGTCTCACTGGAGAATTAGTCAAATTAATTTATACAAAGACCAAATAATAGTGAGGAAGTAACAAAGACAAAACCACTATTGGAATAAAATTTCCTTTGGTAGGCTGGGTAAATTACAGGAGTAATCTACCCCCTTATTTCTGTTGTGTAGATTCTGAAACTTTGATTTGGTATTACAGTTTTGCCTGTGGATTTTCTGTTTGACTGATTTTGGTTTTAGCCTGGCTTCTGGAAGAATAAGGACTATTTGATTAAGTTGACAGTTTGTCTGCTCTTTCTTCCCATATTTTTTACACAAATTTGATTGAATGTAATGAAAATGTAGGTGAAGTTAACTTCCCAAAATCTCTCTGAAATCAGAGAGAGAAGAGAGAGACCTTCAATGCTTGAAAGCCTGCAGTAAAATTGCAATTCTTATTAAATATGAGAAAATTGATACAGAAAAGCAAGTACAACAAAGTGTCGTAAGACTCCCTGTGTAAGCACTAATATGTATTTAATTATTTTGTTTAATAAATTGCTTTTATGTTTGGTATAACTGATATGAAATATCTATGGATTTTCTCTATCCAAAGTAAAATATTAAAAAACATATGGTAATAGTTGATGTTTTGACCATTTTTAATCTTGTTAAAAAAATAACTGGTTTCTGTTTGGAATATTTTACCAGCAGTCTAAGATAACAGTTATAATGCTGAGGATGATGAGTTGACAACACATTTCCCAATTTCTTGAGAAATTAATTATGCACATACATGCACACAACAAACAAATCCGCCCAGTCGATAAGACCAATACATATGTTATTTTTAATGTCCAAGACCTGAAAGTAGTACACTACAAATCACAGCTGGAGAAAAATTAGAGCAATAAGAATTCCACTAATTCCTCCATAGTAAATTTCCTACATGGCTTGTTTTAGGGTTTTTTTATTGCATATATTGTTTAATTGCTTCTAAAAATCAAAGTGACAGATTAAATTTCTCTGGATTTGCAAAAATCTCTTCTAACTCTTCAGATGGGCTTCAGTGTCTCTTGTCAGATTAAAAGTTGTTAAAGCTTGAAAACCATGAAATAAAACTGAGTGATTCTGTCACCCTGAGGACTTAGCACAGTCACTAACACCAGTCTTGATCTGACAAAAATTCAGACAAGCAAGGACACTCAAATATTACCAGTTTTTAATTTTTAGTCATTATGAATAAGTTTCCATTTTTAATTTTCTTTTTCTGTAAGTATAACACAGCAAAGCTGAACCAGAAATATGGAAGAGGCCTCTTGAATTCTGATATATGTTTTGAGTATGGAGAAGATCTACTGAAACCAGGTCAACAAGAAGTACTTTCCCAGAATGAAGAACATCTGTTCACATCCCCAACGCCTTGGGAAACCTGCAGGACCACGTCAGTGTTCAGGAGCATAATTGCAACTCAAAGTATCTGAACCTGTCCAAACTGCTTCACCATTATCTAAAGAATAGAAATTTGGTTAGACTAAGGCACAGAAGCAGAATTGCAAGATTTTATGAGAACAACTTAATACAAGTTTTCCACTGCAAATGTTTTGTAGCATATCTGCAGGCTGAGCAAGCTCTTAAGATGCCATCACATAGTCACTGTAAGGTTGTGTTTCACTGAAATCTTCAGTGAAAGGATAATAAAAATGGAAATTTCATGTGTTTGTGTTTCTTCTTCTCTCCAGCTGAGTACAGCAACCAAATCTGTAATCTGTAGTTCAGCAAGAGTTGATGACATTGCTCCATGAACTTCATGGGAGAGAGAGAAACTTTTACCAGCTAAAGATCTGACCTTATGTCAGATGACATGAGCAAAGTAACAGGGAAGCTGAAGGCAGCTGAATCTGACACAAGCCCTGTTACCACAGAAGGTCTGTGTGTCATGTGGGCTCTACTCCTCCATGAAGCCAACCCCATCAGGTGCTTTAGTATTTGACTTTGTGCCAGCCCAGGCTTACATCATGCTTGCTTAGCTTTGAGCTTGCTTTCTCCTCTAGAATTTGCAAGATTCCCACTGAAGTGCCTGCAGGATTGATCCCCTTTTCTATTTGAAATGCAAAATTCAGGTAAGAACAAAATCAAACAGGTCATGGCAGCTGACAGAAAGGCAAAACCACAGTCTGTGTAAAAATGACTGGCAGGATATTTCTGGTGTTGTCACATCACCAAAAGTCTCGTAAAGCTTTCAAGCTTTCACAGTGAGCAGCACCATCTGATGCCAGATAGATTCCTGGGACTGCTCTTGCTTTTTCTGGTGTAATTCAGAGGCAAGTTAAGCATTGCTCAAAAGATTCCAATTTGCTCTATAATTAATTGCCTTTCTCCAGCCAGCTTCAATTCACAGAAGACGAGGGCCTCATTTTGAACGATGTTGCACATTTTATCCTCTCCAATTGTTTAACAAATCCCTTTTTCTGTCATAAGTTTTTCATTTCCCCCCTGACATTTCACCCACTATATTATGGGCATCATCTGAGGATTTAAATCCAAAAGCTATACTGTGGTTCCAAAGCTTCAGATCAACACTGAAAGATGTAGTTCAGCTGTTCTTCTATAAATATGCAGCAATTATAAAGAAATAAGGGTCAATATAGACTCCCAGAGAGCTCTGCATTAACCTGCACTCACTATATTTAACTAGAGACATGAAAGCTACTTAGTTTCAAGCAAGCATTTAAGTATTACAAATTCATGAATTTACAAATTCATGAATTATTGATGAAATAGAAACCTCTCTGGAATTTGAGCAATTTTTATTTGAACATATTCCCCATATTTATGTACAGGCATCTTAACAGCGTTTTTCAATTTCAGTTTGGGGTTTTGAATATACAGCAGGAGGCTCTCATTTTGTAAGCATCTGGTGCATTTGCATTACAAGTATGGTTTGCACCAAGGGTTGTGAGCTTGTTGTCACCACAGCCTAAAATTCAGCTCACAACTGCATCCAGTTTCCCTCTGTCCTTCCCGCTCTGCTGAAGAAGGTGGCATTTGGGATACAGAGGAGTCCCAGAGGTGTGCTGGCATGGGATTCAGGCAGGTAGGACAGGCATCATTTGGGAAGGATTATGTGGCAATTGTCAGTTTGTCTCTCAGCCCTCTGTTTTATTCCAGAAAACACTTCTGTTACAATTCCCATCTACAGGATTGACTGGAGCAAATCACGCAGCTCAGAAACTGCTGGTGCGATTGACAAAGTAGCAGGCCTAATTAGCAAATATCAGCAAACACTGAGAACTTTCCAAATGAAAAATTAGTCACTTTGCAGCACCTACTTAAATTTTATAGCATATTCAACACTCTCAGAAAAGGAAGATATATCCTGTGACTGCAGTTCTTTTTGCATTGGAATTTGGAAACAGGCAAATGACCCTGAGATTATCTCAGTTGGTTAGATGATGGTGCTAATAACACCAAGACTGTAGATTCAATCCCTGTATGGGCCATTAAAGAGCTGGAGTTGATGATCCTTATGGGTGCCTTCCAACTCAGAACATTCTGTGAATCTTTTCAAACCTGTCCCTTGTTAAATTATGAAAACAATTCTGGTTTTGGCCTCCTGCACGAAAATCTGAGAGCCAGATTTGGAATACCGTATTTGAGGAAGTTTGGGATCAAGATTTCCTCTGCTGAAATAACTTCATGCAGCTGCAATTTCAGGCAGAGGCAAGGTGAAGTCACTTCTGCATTAGAGACACTGCATTTTGCAGCTCAGTGACACGACCACAAAACCTGGACTAAAACAGGTGGTCCATGAGGAAATTATAGATCCCAGAGTCCAGTCATATTCAGGACCAACACACACTGATTGGTTGCTGGTCCCCAATCACCCTTCCTTGCTGATTTTCTATGAAAGAGCTCTTTCTGGAGAACATATGACCTCTTCTTCTACTGGGGGAAGTGACCTGAAAGAAAAGTCAGAGGAGATAGAGGTCTCCTATCCTGAGTTTTAAAGAATCATGGTTTCAACCACATGAAATCAGAAAACTTTATCAGCTCTGATTTTCTACCATCTCTCTTCATCCCTGGTCATGTAATAGTGCTTGTTCCCGAATGTAATTTGGAGCTTTAGCCATTAAAAGACTCTCGCTGTCTGTAACAATTTGAATGTATTAGTCAGCCTAGATTTGTATGTTTGTTCTGTCAGGGCAAAGACAGACAGACTCTGATTGGTGATAGTAACCATAAGGTAGTCTGCAAAGCTGTCATGATTGTCAATACAGGGGCATCACATGAAGACACATCAATTGGATTTCCCATTGCAGCTCCTGTACACCCAGCCCAGGTTAATCTTTGACTGAGTCCTGAAGAGTCTGCACCTCTTCCCTTCTCTCCATCTTGATGTCATACCATGGAGATTGTTTTCCATTATTTCTTCCTCATAGGATGGTTTCTCCACTGATTTTCTTTCTGTTCAACTTCACCACATTCTTTTATTCAGGACTGATGTTTCCTTCTAGTATTTTCACTGCTGAGTTTCTGAACTGTGCTTCTTTCCCAAGAGAGAAAGAAGCTGGGATAGGAAGACCAGAACTGGCAGTCCAGGCAATACTGCTATGGCACCTTTTCACACCTACAATCCTTGTTATTTTATAAACCACATGACACCTCAGACTCTGCTAGCCAGATGGAATCTGACTCCCCAAAGCTGCAAGGATACTCAAGGCTACAAATGGGTTGTGCATACCAGGGGAAGAATCTGCCTCTTCGACGCCACGGCCAGTAGCACCGTGACATTCTTAATAAAAGGTGCTGGGCTGGGCTGTAAAACCCAGTCCTAACATGGTTTCCAGCACAAAGGTCTGCTCACAAGTCCTGCCTGTTGTTTCTGGTCTCTTTCACTCTCCATAACAAAACGCTTCTGAAGTGGAGGATATGGAGAATGTCCTTTGTGTCCAGAGAAAAGTTGTAATGATACAACCTCACTGACTGTAGCAAGGGACTTCTTGTATTGTAACACAAAGACAAAAGGGGAAGAGATGGGG
This sequence comes from Oriolus oriolus, assembly GCA_013400235.1. Lineage (NCBI taxonomy): Eukaryota > Metazoa > Chordata > Aves > Passeriformes > Corvidae > Oriolus > Oriolus oriolus. Next base: position 348,904 of record VXBT01002720.1, read on the forward strand.
TTTTGTGTCTGGTTTCATATTATAATTCTAACTTGAGGCTTAGTAGGAGTCTCAGTGAATACTTGCTGTAAAATGTGAACAACCTCTGCATTAATTCTGAGACAACTCTCTCCCTTGTGTCTTTTCATCCTCACTTATGAATGGACTGGTAAAATTTCCCAGTTTTCTCTTGCATTACATGTTTCAGCTAGCATGTGATATATTTCTCTCCCACTGGGGCAGCCTGAGCATTTGGTAGCTTCCTAAACTGTGAAGGAAGACCAAGGTTTTTCACCATTCCTTTTGTAGTCCCTCTGTCCGCCCTTGCCAGACACTGGTAGCAAAAGTGATGCTGTTCTTTTAGTGCGTCTATTGAATACATACAAAGAAAACGGAGGAAACACACCCCAAAAAAAGAGGTAGTGCTTTTAGTACATAACAGCAAAGTTTTCTTGACAAGGCAGAATGAAGATACCAGGAGATGTGAGAGGAAGTGCTGTAAGGAGGGGGGCAGAACATTGGTTTGGTGTCACATTTCTGTGTGTCAAGAACTAGAACAGCAGTTTACCACTTCCATCCCATGACTCCCTCACTACCTGCAGACCTCAGTGATCTCACAACTGGCTCAGACTCTTTTTAGAGCTGTGCCAGACATTCTGTAAGGCTGACTGCAAGCTGCAGAGCATACATAGGGCAGTGGTGACAGGCACAGGTGCTGGCAGAATATAGTACCTGAAAGCTGAGTCCTTCAACTGTCCTTGTTCTGTTCCATGTTTTTCAATTATTTACTCTGCTTTTAACACTATAAGAACTAAACCTTACAGGAAAATGACCTGTTTTCAAGTAAATATTAATTAAGAAGATGAAGAATGAATGAATGAATGGAAGAAGAAAACAAGGTGCATAACAATGGTTACTTCTTAAAAACATGATGGCTGCTGGCCCATTCATTCTTTGGTCTAATGCTATATAATTTGTCCTTTTGTCCTTCATCCCCTTGCAAGATGATTCCCATGCTGTGTTTACAGGGGAAAACAAGACTGCACTGCATCACTCAGTCTAGAATGACAAATTTCCAAGCATTCGACTTTAAAACCCTTCTTATTAAATGAAAATTTTGCACTGAGTAAGTACTATTTATTCCATAATGTTTGCTTAATTTCTGTTTTTATCACATGAAGAGGAATTCTGCAGTTCTGTTTATGATATCAAATGCCCTGATTTTTCGTAATTAAGAGCTTTGTTTGTCAAATTGTTGATGTTTGCACATCACAGCAATGGAGAGAGCAGTGCTGTGTACACATGGAAGATGTTCACAGAGAATGCAGCTGCAGGCTGTTGGTGTTTGTACAAGCTGTAGTTCTCAGCAAAGCCTGGGGTTGTGTGTTGGGACATCATTGTATAACATACACTCATCCCAAAGTTTCTTCTCTACTTGCATTGGGGAAATCTTTCATTCAAACAACGACCTCAGAACTATAAACCCATTTCCTGCTTGACTTAACACTGTGGCTTTGTTAATCTGGTGTCTAGGATTATCCAATTTGCATGTGAAGCAGGAGTATTTTCATTACGGGACCTGGATGAAAAGTTTTTGCCCATGAAGTGAAAATGACCTTTCCACTAAACAAAAACCCAAACAACAGGTGTTTTTTAGACTGTTACCACTCTACCATCAGGAGAAAGGCTTACATACTTTGCAGGATTCTTAATTCTTTACAAGAAAAGGAGTGGTTGATGCCTTTCTGCTCTATGCTGTTAGAAAGAGAAGTTGCTTAGCCTGATATTTTCATTTTAGCTTCTGCACACAGAACTCCCGAATTAACGCTATTTCCCTCCTGGTTTCTAATATAGAGAGAGTTGTATATGTGTGTAAAGATGAGTTGGTTACAGTCAGTGAATAGCACAGGATGTTCCTGTTGGTTTTCTTGAAATGTGGCAAAAGTCTGCCTAAAACTTTTAAGTGTCTAGTTAAAGGAAATTACTGATCCCTCCTGCTACTACAGAAGAGATGTGGTGAAAAGCACACTTGGTGACAGTCTCCCACGCATGTGTGACTGCCTTCAGAACTGTCCATAACAAAATTCTTACTTTCTGTCAAAGTTTTGAAGAATGCTTCATCTCTTCTAGATTCTGTTCTGGCAGACACCCTTTCACAAAATTAAACAGCTTTGATCATTTTCTCCAACGTCTCTTTGTGATTCTTGTCAATGCTTTTTGTGAAGACAGCATTCCAAAACAGAAGTCAAAGCTGATCAATCTAATCCATCCCATATTTTTCATGCTAACAAAAACCAATCCTTTTTTCTTTTTGCATATTTTTTTCCTGTAGTTTTGAAACATATTGGGGCACAGATCTTACATTTTTCATGGAAGACACCTCTGTGGTTGAATACCTTGAATAATTAGAGGGCTGGACAATCACCAACCATGTGAAGTTCAACAAGGGAAAGTGCTGGATTCTGCACCTGGATGGGGCAAACTTGGATGTACGGACAGACTGGGGAATGAGAGGTTGGAAGGCAGCACCACAGAAAGGGAACTGGGGGTCCTGGTCAGTGGAAAGTTGAATTTGAGTCAGCTGTGCCCTGGCAGCCAGGAGAGCTAACCCTGTCCTGGGGGCAGTTTCGGGCTCCACAATATAAGAAAGACATTAATCTATGAGAGAGTGTCCCAAGGAGAGCAACAAAGATGGTGAAGGACCTTGAGGGGAAGCCACATGAGGAGCGGGAAGGGAAGTGGTCACAGCTGCAGCCTGACAGGGTTCCAGATGTGTTTGGACAATGCTCTCAGGCACATTGTGTGACTCTTGGGGATGGTCCTGAGCAGGGCCAGGAGTTGGACTTGATGATCCTTGTGGGTCACTTGCAACTCAGCTCACTCTGTGATTATGTGATTTTTGAATAGCCAAAATTTACTAAATTTCTGTTTTTATAGCTATGACTCAGTGAACAAGCTTTAAAGTTCCTCATCCTTCACTGGAGCATTAAAATTCTTATCCTGTACTTTATCTGATGAAAACTTCACATGGTATGAATTTAATTTCCTTGGTTAAAGTAATAATAATTAGGCTATGGACAGAATTAGTTAAGCCTACTAAGATGTTGATGTGGGAAATCTGTCCTTATTCCTTTATTGTTGTGTTTAATTCCTTACACTATTAAATGTTTCTGTTTCAGAGGGCTGATACATAACACTATTCTGTTTTACATTTGAGGACTGAAAGATGTTCATCAGGGAGAAACATTGCTTGTCCCAGAGATGATACACAAAGTTTTTGCAGGAGAGAAAATCAAAACTGCTTTCACAGACTCTGGCTTAGTATTCAGAATAGTGCAGTGTTTTAATTTGGCATAAAAATTCGCTTTGCACTTCTGCAGTAGAGATTTTCCATTAAAAATTATTACCTGAAATCATGGGTAGTAGTTTTTTACTGATTTTGACAGCAATGGCTGTCCTTGCCCAAATAGCTGTCCATGGAATAATACTGCTTCGATAAAGTTTTTGTTTGTAACCTGTTGTTCAAGACCACAGAGTATCAGCTCAAAAAGCTGAACTTAATGTATAGTGCCTTTAAGTTGGAGATGTTTCCTGGGTTGCAGTTCCCACTCTCCAATGAGAAACCACTGCATCCCTCACTGACTAGGGCAAACATATTTGTTATGCTAAACTACTATATAGAAGCTTTGTTTCTTGGACATGTCATTCTGAACTGATGTGTGAATAGTGGTGCTACAGACATGGCACCACAGATTTGTTGAATTTGCAGTAAAGATTTTCTGTTACAATTACTCTGCCAGCTTTTTCATGGCATTATTTGGTAATAAAATGCCTTTTTGTAGATATATTTTGAAAAAACACTGTTCTTTCATTCTCTTTTTCTTATTTTGCATTCCATTCTACATGTTATCTGAGATAGTAGGAAAAATTTTAATCAATTCTATAATTATAATTTTAATGTTAAATTGTTTTATTTTGCAAAATTTTTGTATTGTAAAATGCATATTCATATATTAAAATGTCAGCATTGCTGTCCTGGAAAACACTTTGACTTTTTCTTCTTCAATGAAATCCCTATCACCTTGTTTTCTGCCTCAGGAAATTATTGTTTAATAAGCTTGTCAGAAGGACAAGTGTCAGGAAGTTTAATTAGTCAATATACAATGTATTTATATTCAGTGGTGCAGAAATCACAGATCAGAGTTTTACCTTCACACACCAGACTTTAAGGTTGATGGTTCTGAAAAATGTGATGCAGTTCTGTTCTGCTCTATGTGGGAAAGACAATTTTTGTGAGAAATTTTTTTTTTTTTTTTTTTTTTTTATTCTTCAACACTCTTATCTTTTTTCATTAGTTGATACACAAGTGAGTACTTGACTGAAACCTGAGTTACTTGAGCCACTTCTGAAGCGGCTGGCACAGCTGCGCGACTTTGTGCATCATGAGTGATCCGCGACACTAACGGAGAATGGGTTGTCACAGGGGAGGAATTTGCTCAGTGACTGCCAGTTCTCTGGGAGCGTTACACTAACTGCTGGCTTTTGCATTCCTGTGTAGAGTGAACCCTAATTAATCCAGCTGTGAAAGTCCTGCTTCATCTTCTGAAACTAGATCATTATGAAAAATGTAAACAGCTCTCTCAAAGCACTCTGTGTGCATATTAATTTCTGCTCTAATGATGCTTTCTGTCTGATTGACTTAGCTTTGTCTTACCTTTTACTATAAATGCACTATTTCTAGGGTTTTTTCCATCTTCATCTTTAGCATTCAAATTGGTGTTTCCTAATAACCTGCCTTAAAGTAAATCTTCATTTTAGTACCTTAACCATTTGGCATCTCTCTGGTATGCTCCAAAATGACCACTTTAATACTGGCGTGGAGTGATCCTCCCGTGGGCTGCGGTACAGCAAGGATGTGGCAGCAGCTCCCAGGGGTGGGAATCAACAGCCTCGGGGAAGACTCAAAGAGCAATTTATTTCTTCATTGTTATAAATCCTTAGATTAAGTCATCTTTCTCATAGAAATCATGCCTAGGAAGCAACTTTTATGGAATCCATACCAAATTGTCGTTGGTGCCTCCAAACCCTTTGAGGATGTAGAATCTATGTCTCCATGAGAATTAAAGCCCTCAGGAAGGGTGGGGGCTTTTTCCCCTTTTGCCTGTAAAGGGCTGAGAACACAAGGTATTTATCAGTGCAAGTCACGATACCCCATCCTTTGATACACATTTGGTGGATCTCCTTTCTACCCTGTGAAGTAGGTCCATTCCACTGCACAGTCATGTAAAAAAAAATTCATGAATGGAAGGCCTGGGAACACGTACATCCTCTCTTTCCAAAGGAGTAGATCCCATGTTTCAACTTTCATTCATTCTGGGATTATTCAGCGGAAAAAAAATTAAGAGAAAGAACAAGGATGCTGGAAAAAAGAAAATGCAGGTGGAGAAGGAAGAGGAAGCACAAGGGAAAGCAATTCCTAGTTCTAGAATGAGCACTTGCCAAGGCTTTCATTTCGAGCCCATCCACTTGCCTTTTCCACTCTCAAGGATGGAAGCCACTTTCATCTTCCTTCTCTCTCACCCATCTCTTCTAGAATTTGTTTGTCCCGAAAATATGAAGGATCTTGATTCAGAGTGTTGCCAAGTACATGCTGCATTATAGATCAGTTTGATCTTCATTTAGCTGTATCTCATCAGAGGAGCATGTTTTGTTTAAGTAGAGACGAGGTTATTCATAAGTAATTCAGTGCCACTTAGGAAAAAATCAATTGTAGGAACATTAAATTTTCATTAAACATGTTAAACACAACCTGACAATTAGATGGTCTCCAGTCATACGTGTTTTACTGCAATATTACTGCAAGTAACAGACTGAATGCAGGATTAGGTGGTAAAGAACACTTTGCAAGGTTCAAGATAAAGGATAAAAGTGGGGTATTTTTCCATTAGCATTCACTCTGTAGGGATCCTCAGTTACTTACAGGACCATCTGCACTTCTGGAGATACTGTGAGTTTGAAGTGAGTCGTGTGTGCAAGATGAGCAGATTGGAACTGTCTGGGCAAAGAAAAATCAGACACACTTGTTTTTGTGGGAATATGACACATTTTGTAGCTCCTGTAGGCCTGGGAACATCACACACTGCAACTTTTTGCACTTCATTCTCTCTACTCCTCACCTTTTTCTGATGAGTTTGACATGACTTCCATGTCTTCCTGTCCCATAACATTGATCTCGTTCCCCTCAACACAGAAATTTTTATCTGTTCTCATCCCAAACCTCTTTCTCGTCTTCCTACCAGTGTTTTTCCTCCCCTCTCCCATTTGCTACTGCTCTCTCTAACACACCCAGTCATGTAGTCCACAGTTCCCCACAGCTGTTACACAGCTCACAGTCCTGTGACAGAGCCATCCTTAGCCCTTATTTACCCGCACCCTGATCCTGCTCCTGCAATCTGACCATGCCCTGTCTTGCTCTCCTCCCAGCCTCTTCCTCCCTCCCATGCAAGTGCCCTTTCTTCCCCCTTCCTTCTGCCACTCCTTACATTTATGCCTGAATTCCAGGCTTCTCCTCTCCACCTCCCTCCCCAATCCTTTCCTTTGCTGTTCTTGGTCGCCAGCTTGATCAAGTCTTTTATTTTTGCCAAAGAGCAAGCTGCAGGTAATCCTTTCTGGTAGGAAGTTATGATGAAGCTGCTCCTGGTTGCACATCCCTTGGCTGTAACGGGGTAGTAAAACTTCTCCCGAGCCTATAGCACAGAGGCCTGTGACAAAGTCACGCCAAGAGTCTTTCAAATAGAGCTTTAAGGATGGAGCACCACCATAATTCAGCTTGTGCTGACTGATGTTCATGACATTCTCAGAATCTCACAGCTGGCCTTTCCAAGTTTGGCATGTAACAACAGCACGCCATGATCCTGTTAATTTGAGTGCAAGGTTTACCTCAGCTCTTTCTGGTGATGTTTCATTTCTGTTTATCTATCACAACTAACTGACTGCTGCTCAGAATGGGATGTACATACGTGACACATCTTTCTCTGGTTCCTCTGATAAGTCAGTGTGTAGCAGTCAGTCAGGCACTGGTATGAGAAGAACCTGAATTTTATTTTACAGTTGCTGGCTGTCTCTTTTGTTCTGATATATCTGTCTAAGCATAGAAAATTATACTGTAGAAGTACAGAAAATCTGATTAGATATATGACTGCTTTTTCTGGTGTCACAGATAACTACAGCAATGCAGCTATACCATATGATAACATTTTTGCCTGTTCCAGCCTTTGGAAGGCATCAGCTACTGCTCTTCAGAACAATTCTATGCTGAAGTTTGCTCTTGAATTCTATAGGAGAGAAAGGAAATGCACACATTGTGCTGTTAGTACCTTGGGAGACTCGTCTGCATGGATAGTGTCTGGTAAAAATATCTGATCTTGATGCACCAAAATTAAATAGAAAATCCTAGTGTTATACAAAAGACCTCCACTGGCTTATACAGAGATGTGCTGTGGCTTCAGAATTCTATGTGTTTAACATCACTATCACTTTAAAATAAAGGTGGCAAAATGACAAAACAGGTTGGATTCACAGAAAAATCATCTTCAATTAACTTTGAAATATAAAAATCTGCAGTTCAAATACAACAACAATGTAATAAATGTTGATCATTGTATTTTCCAAGGCTTTGCCTTTCAAAAACATGAAAGTAATTTTCAAAAGAATAGTCTCTTGCATCGATACTTAAAACTTTTATGGAACAAAACCATTTTATTTGTATGTGAATATTGACGTACTATCAAGATAAGTGTCGCGGTGGCCCAGCCCACCTTTGGGCTGAGAATAAATGAGGACATCAAGTGGGTGGATTTCCCCACCAAGGACAGTGGATCTGAGGGTGGGTCTGAAGATGGTGCTGTGGGTGGCACCAAAGTGTAGACCATGTCCCCCTGGATGTCACTCTATATGGTGATCACTCCCTTGTTCCAGAAACCTCTTTGTTCCTCGGTTACCCATTGGTTTTCCCCTTCATGTTTATGCATATACCATTACCTAGGCAATTAATGTCTATAAGGTTCTGTCCAATTGTGTTTCCCATTGGTTTGTCTTAATTAGACCCTCCTTATCAGCCCTTGGATTGGATACCTGTTACCCCATGTCTTTTTCCTATTGGTTTATCCCTATGTACCTCCCTTCTCCACCCCCTGTATAAAAGGTGCTGCAACCCTCATCTGGTGCTCTTTGTGGCAGCTCCTGCATGCCTGTCTGTTCTTCCGGCCCTGGGTCAGGGAATAAAGACTTGGATTGCTGCTACAAAGAGTCCCCCTGTCTCCTTTGCTCTCGCCCATCACTGCTGTTTCCACTGGCTGCTGCCAGCTCCGTGCAGGAGGCACAGAGCAGACTGTGTTCCACTCAAATGCCAAGCTGCTGCCTGTCGCACGGACCAGGACACACACTGCAAGTCGCCTGCTTGGCCTCTGGGTGGTCAAGAGGTCACAGCAACAGACAAGTGGTTTGAGGAATTCAAACTAGATTATTGTCCTTATGGTGGTGTTTACATCTACTTACCAGGCTGTTTCTCTGCGAGAAATTCTGAGTTCTGGTGAATAGTATATATTTTTCCATGGATTTCTAAGATGTTCCAAATGTTCCTAAAAATTAACTGTCTCCACTGAGTAACAAACCTTTTGGTTTCACAGGATCACTACTAGTTAACAAATAGCTGAAACCTGAGTGTCGAGTATTGCACTTAAAACCTTTTTCCCAATGACTGCCCAGTTATGAGGGAGACTGTGGACTCACGTCCTTTCTCTACTAAACACACTGTCAGCTGACCAACTGAGTAACACTATTAATACACTATTGCTAAGAATGATTGCTTTTACACATTGAAAATAACTATTTTATGCAGTCACTAGTTTGAACAGATTTTCCAATTCAAGAATATGCTACTTTGGCTCCTCCAGACTGTTTTAATGCTGACTTCACTGGAGAGTTTCTAAATAGTTGTGTGATTGGCAGTTTAGGAAAGCAACAGAATTTCTGGCATCCTAGAGGCAATGAAGATGTCACAGCAAGTTCAATCATTATTACTTAAAAAAATGTTGTCAGCTTTTGATGGATGACATTTCAGAGCACGGGGTCATGTCACTTTAATTTGTTTTTAAAGATAAAGAAAGGTGGGCTTTGTTCTTGTCCCCTTTTTGCTGTTGCTTAACAAATAAGCTTCTAGTCACATGCTCTAGTTTTCAGTGTGTTTCTCTTTGCCTTGGTTAAGTGATGCATAGATGAAAGATGATTTCTTCTTTTTATCCAGAAAAATGACTTGGTGCATGCAGTCCCCAGCAGAGAAGAACTTCTCAGGACAGGGGAGAGAACAGTAGTGCTCTTCAGTGCCCTCCAAGCAGCAGAGCCTTTGTAGGGGTATCACTTCGTCTGCCACAATCTACACACGTAGATTAGTTTACAATAAACTGCGGCTGCTTGTTTCTGTGGGATGAGAGGAACAGAAAGGTGCATTGCATCCATCTTCTGTTAACAGCACAGAACTGCTATTAGCCAAGTCTTCTCAATATTTTTTTTCTCAGTGTGCCCAACAAGTTTTTGCAAGACTCCGAATTAAGAAAATATTTTCTCAAATTTTTATGGGTAGTGAATAAAAACAGGGTGAAGGTTGTGAGATCTGGCTAATTGTGGATAATTTACTATTCCACTTTCAAAGATATATGTAAACTTTGCATATTTTGTAATGCTAGAGGTTGTTTTGATAATAAAAATGTTAGGGGGTTTTTTTGCTAAGACTAGACAGGCATGAAGAGGGGCATTTTAGGCTGCTGCACCAGGTAAAATTACTTCATTTAGAGCAGACTAAGCCGAACAACAGAACAGCTGAATACAGGACATGATTTTAAAATATACAAAATATGCTGGAGCAAATATCTTTCTGCATTTATATGACATCAGATAAGAGTATAGTAGCATTTCTTCAGATTTATTTTTAATTTGAGTATATCCCAACCCATAAAAACATACATGGTACTGAGATATTTTGAACTTAGCCTTTTGGCAATAGCTCTAACTTAAGTACAATTGAAATGGGATTTTATTTGCTGCTTGCCAAATTCTGAACCATTGCAAGCTTTAGAGTGAGAGAGATGTTCAAGAGAATATCTGAGGTATAATTTCTGTGTTACCTTTACTTTATATTTACCACATAATGTTTATGACAAACTCACAAATCCTTGGAAATGCATAGCTGTGGGAGCTTGAGGCTAATCCTTCACGTTAAAGACCACTCTCAAAGAAAGCAAATTATTACCACTAGGCTCATATTTATATATAGTGAGGGTGAGGATGTCTACCAGCTTGTGTGAAGCCTGTTGTGGGATTTTGCCCCAAATTTTAACAGTGTAGGCACAATGGAGCCCCGTATGAATATTGTCAGTAAGTAACTCAGGATAGTAGAGGATTTGAATTTAGTCTATTACTTTGTATTTCTCTGTCATGTGGATTTATAATTCATTCTTACCAGTTTCAGTCAGATTCATTGCAAAAACTTAGCTTTAATTTTTATATTGAATAGCTATAAATTCCTATGAAAAAATATTAGACTGAGCTTTAGAGAGGTGATCGGTATTTAAGAGTTCAAAACTTCTTGCAATGGCCATTTAAAAATTTGATACCCTAAGTTTAAAAAGTTTATTGTGGAAGTTAAACTTAAGACTTGCTCTAATACAGGAAACTGCAAGCATGTTTTGTTCTTATTTTGTGTATTTTATGTATTATTATGTATAGTTATGAATAGATCTGTCATCTCAGATCTCACACTAGCAACACTTTGTATTTTATGGTCCAGATTTATGGTACTTTTTTTCATTTCATGCTTTTGTGAAGCTCTAAATGGTTTGGAATTTAAGTTCCAGTGCTCCAGAGGTGCCTTTGTCATCTTCAGAGATTTCCAAATTGGAATAGTGCTGATGAGAAAGTTGGAGGGTGGAATAAGGAGTGGTTCTTGGGTCTTCTAGTTCCACTTGCTTTCCTTTTCCATTATATTGTTCTGCTTAGGTTTCAGATTTCATTTTTCATTTGAAGATAATTGAGTTCTTGGGATGAGAACTCAGTGAGGTATTTTTGTGATTGTTTTTATTCTAACCATGGAAGATGGAGGGCTGGGATCTGGACCCTGTAGACTTTCAAGTCCACTGTCCAGAAAACTGCCTTTGCTGTTTATTCTGACCTGTCCTATTGAAGCAAAGATGCTGTGGAAAGTTCAGGAAGGACTCTTAAGAAGAAAGGAAAGCTACATACCAGCAGATAAAGTGGTTCTGAGGGAGTTATGGGCTTGATTTTTTTTGTTTTCAGCACTATTATCTCTTTGGTAAAAACCTCAGTCCATTGCATAGATTGTGTACCTCAGTCTTTGGAGTCCTGTATATCTCCTCTCTTTTGCTGAAGACCCTTATCTGGTAGGTCTATACTTTGGTCTTCCCAGCTGCCTTCTCTATAGCAGTTATGAAGAGGTCTGACTCTGCTAGTGTGTGACAGACTGAGCCTGAAAATATGGATATCCCTTCACACTTCCTTTCTGCATCCTAATGAGGAGCAGAGGCATCCAGAGCCCATAGATTGGGTGTAAGCTTGTAGGTCCCAAACAAAACACGTAGATTTTGAGAGGACTTTGAGATCAAGAGGCCAGATGTAGTTAGTACCACCTGATTGGTCTTTTTGTGTCACACTGCTCCTGAGCACTTTGGGTGTTTTGGAGACGGTATTTATTTTTTCCTATATGTCAATTCCTGTTTAGAAGCTCACACCAAACAGAAACTGGATAGTCAGAAGAAAACATTTTTGAGGAGTGAAACAGTGTCAAAACAATATTTTTCTTAATTGCACTAGATTATAAAGTGTAATTACTGGCAATTTCTCAGGTTACCTTATTTGCCCCTCGATTTCCTCGCATTCAAAAGCACTGTTCTGACATTACAGGAAGGCTTTAATGCACAAAAATCCTTCTAATAAATTTCAGTCTTGTTTCAGATATTGCTACTGTGCTGGAACTGCTCTTGAGAGAGTTTGTAATGAGGATATGTTGCTTCAAGCTAACTGAGAAGCTCCGTCTTTCATTGTCTTGATTTATCAGCAGCCTTTGATGCTGTTGATGATGGGGCCCTATTACATCGCCTTCAGCACCTCCTGGGTTTTCCAGGCTCCACGCTGCCCTGTCTCACATCTTATTTAATGGAGCCCTGTCTCTACAGTTATATACTGCAGTTCTCTTGTTGTACTGATGCCTTAAGCTGAGTTGTGCAATTGGATTTTGGTGGTGCAATTTGCCATGACAGCACGGCAGTATAGTAAAATTCCCACTTTTGTTTGTTAATTTTTAATATATAACACACACCAGGTGTGCAAGAGCGATAATCATTTGAGAAAATATGCAGCTGCTTGTTTATGGATCTGTATGATAATGTGATCTCTAACAATACCTGACACTTTCATGTAACTGACTTAGGTTCTAAGACCATATGGTGTTAAACTTGCAGGTCTTGTGATGAGAAAAAGCTATTTTAAAACCATTTTAAAAGGCTGATTATACTGCTACATGGGTTTTTCCTTCTCATTATCATGACTTAAAAGAAAGGTGTTCTTCATGTTAACAAGCAGTGTCTATTACATACAGACTTTCCTATTTGCATCATTCATTGATTTTCATGTGGAGCCAGTAACTTGGCAACGGAGCCTGGACATCAGGAAGGTAAATGTGGGAAACATCACAAGGTGAAACTTTGCTCTCTGTCTCTGCTTCTTACATTCATAGGCCAGAGACACCTTTCTTTCTGTTCTGGATTTCCTGCCATTCATCCATTTCATGCTGTACTGTGCAATAGAGCAGATATACCTCCTCTCTGATGCAGGGCTTCTTCCAAAATGACCAAAAAATATGTATGGGATACTCCTTATGCTTGATATGGAAGCTTTTCCGGTGTGTGAAGAATAGCCTTCATTTGTAATGACAGCTTCAGACCTTCTTTACATGATTTTTTCTTCCATATAAAGTCTAATCTCTAACCTAATGGGGTATTATGACCAGGAAGCAAGATGCCTACTTGTAATGACATGATAAAATTTCCTACTGCATGGTTTTCTGATGGATTCCTACAATTTTTCTTTGCTAGTTTAATAGCCAGTGCTTGTGGCAGTGGAAGGCTGCTTTCAGTGAACCAATAGGCTCACCTGCACTGCTAAAAAAAAGTGACAGCTGATAAGCCTGAGCTCTGGGTCCCAGACCACTTACTGCTTCAGTGTTAGCATTTCTGAGATGGAGCTTGGCTACCCACTCCTAGGCAGTCAGGAGGACTGCATGAACCAGGACACTGGGCTCTGAAGGGATGGACACAGGGGCCGGTGCTGCAGACCCAGCCACCCAGTGCCAGCCAGCCTCAAGGCCAGTGCACGGCTATCATTTATGCTTCGTTCATTTTAGACACAACTAATGAATCTGCATCTTACTGGAAAAAAGCCTGAGCTGGCAGCTGATAGCTGCTACCAGAGAAAGCCAAAGGCAGTTTAGGGTTAATAACTGGAAACTTGCTGAGTCAGACCATGTCTCTGTTAAAAAAAAAAATGAGCAGATTAGGGTGTATTTCTGCAGCACTGGAAATTGCATTTTTTTCTCTGAGCTGGAGGAGGTGTAAACAAATGACACCAACCAGCCTTCCCTGTAATGACCTTTGCATCCCTGTGGGCAGAGCTTCCACCCTGGTTCCTCACCTTCAGCTGGGCTAACGAAGCAACTGCTTAGCTTATTGCAAATTAGCCAAGATTTCTGTTTCTTTGGGATCCTTCTTATATCAGTCTGACCTTCAGCATGCTAGGACACTATCAACATCAGGTTTTTTTCCATATTAGAGATGCACTTACAGGATGAAATTTCAGTGAGATTTGTTAAGGTATGTAGCTCCAATGTTTTGGTTCAGCCTCATTTCTGCTGCATTATACTTTGCACTTTCCATTAGGTGAAGTGTAATTTAAAAATGTGGGAAGAAGCCCCCTTTTGAAAGCACTTGCTATCATCTTTGCATGGCCTTCACTTCCAAATGTGGCAAAGTAAGGCAATGTGGAATCCATTCATTAAATGACACATTAAGCAGCCAATGCCTTTTTTCTATATTGCCTGCAATAAAATATATTCAAAGCACTTCATATTTCATTAAAATTATCAGTGAAATGATTTTCATCTAATGTTATTTCAGCTTTTAATAAAAAGGCCCTGCAAAATGAATAACTGAGCATTTTTCCTTCCTTTCTTTCTCTTTTTACAATTATGATATTGAAAATATCCCACAAGTGAGGGAATGACCCATAAATTGAGTTATGAAGGTCATATTCTGTGAAGAGCAGATATTTTCCATATATCTTTAAAGGCACAATCATTGGGTGTAAGCTGGTTTAGTTCAAAATGAGTCTTAAACTGCGCTCTGAACATGAAGTGACTGTTTATAGTAGACCATGCTCTCTTTGAAGTGCATGTTTCAAATACCTGTATGTACTCGATTGTTGTTCTTTTTGCATGCACTGTGGCCATTTGACATTGTAACAATAGGTTTTGCCAAAATTGTCAAGTTTAAAGCAGTCTTGAAAGCTTTTTTTTGAAAGTCAGAGCTGTGACAATTAGATTATTTCACTGTGATGCTGTTCATTGTTTACTGATTAGAGACTTTGAAATCAGAGAAATTATTAAATCTGAAATGGTCATATAGGAAAAAAGACTTCACAGACTGAATAATTATATTTCTTTTGATCTTAGGCTTATTGTGAATACAGATAAATGTAAGCTTTGCTGCAGGTATCTCAAATGGGTGTCAGATGCCCTGGAAAGCTTGAAAGTAGGAGTATAGCTCATCCAGGAGTTACAAAGGATAACAAATCTATGGGGTTAGTGGAAATAATCTGTCTTTCTAGGAATAAAGATAATTCATATAACTGTGTTTAAAATAATTATACAACAAATAAAAACAATGGTTTCCATTTAAGCAGCTAAGAGACCTTTTTATGGTTACAAAAGAGGTACTTCGGAAGTCCTTTAGCTTTCAATAAGGCAGTTAGTTGTCATTCTCTCTAATTTTGAATGGTAATGTAATAAGAACAGGTCATATCATAGAAAGGAAGTTATGAGAAACTGTTTGCCCTGAAGCAGACCAACAAGGATTAATATAAAGCATGCAGGTTTATCACATAATAATGTGCTATTTTTTAACAGCTTTAATATGATCTGTAATTATAAGTATCCCATCTGCAGAATTAGGAAAGAATACTGAGATGAAGAGAGAAAAGAAATTAAAGTTGGGTCAAGGAATTAAAAAAGAAGAAGCAAAGAACAGGCAATTATTTCTTTGCACTACAATTTGGAAAGACACAGCTATATGCCATTCCAGACTCCTGTGAGGAAAAGCAGACAATGAAGTACAAAGCTGAAGTAGTACAGAGAAATTCATGCACTGGAGAAAATCATACAATGAGATAAATTATTTGTTGGCTTTTTCTTTTAATGACCAGAAACTATATCTTCTGTCTTGAATGGTCTTCCTGAGCTAAAAGGTGATTTTCTCCATGTGTTAGGATTTAGAACAGCAGCACTCCAGGGTCTGTGAGGCTGATGAGCCCCACACTTAAGCTGCCTGGTTTGTTCTGTTTGAATGCTGTTTATCAGATTTTTTGCAGGCCACCTTAATTCCTTTCTCTTAGATCAGCCTGCTTGGCTTCTGCACCTCACATGCTGCAGGTGTCCCCTTAGAGATACCAGGGCTCCAGCCTCATCAGGGCCCTGCCGAGACCTTTATCAGCTGCAGGCAGAGAGATTTCTGATTGGATTAAAGATTGATTGTACACTAATCACAACATCTAGACAGGCAAACAGGCAGCTTGTGGTCAATGGAATCTTGTAATCAGTGCTGGGATAATAACATGCATGCAGCTGGGATTGTTGAACAGCAGGCTTCAACACACAACCTCCACACTCAGAAAAAAAGACCATTTACACCTTAGACATCTTTGAGAAGAAATAGATAGTCAATTTGCCAGCAGGAATACTAGTTAGAAGTATTTCCCAAACCATTAAACCTGCTATTCTAATAGTGTGAGTACCTTCCTTTCCAGAAGCTATCTGCAAAGGTCTTCACAAAAGGTCCACAGAAATAGTAGCAGCCCACTGGCTGCACGTTTGTAACAGCCTCAGAGGTGTTAAACATTTGCCAGTTTCCAACTATATCAGCCAAACACTACAGTGAAGTTTTACTTACCTTGGATCAACTCAATCTTCACTTTTGAGAACAGCAAATCTCCTTGAGGTGAATTTGCCCCTGAAGCCTGAGCTCATTGTGGAATGCAGCCTTTGCGTAAGTGTACAGGTGAGATAAACAGAACCGCAGAGCAAATCGTCTCTGGGGTTGATTTAAGCAGTGTGTTCATATGCCTCTGAAAAAGAAATCACCACACACATAAACACATCCCTCCAGAAAATAGATGGTTCTGCAGCTGAGAAAGTGTGCTGGTGGCTCGCTGTTTGAGCATGGGGAGCAGTGATGGATGGGTAGCCACTGGAATTGTCACTTTATGCCATTAAAATCAGAGGTCTAAACATGTTTTGACACTACCGACTGCTACTTCTTGCACAGATGTTCTGTTTTGGAGGATAAAGGCTTCCTTGCTTTTTGAGGGGGGCAGGGGTGAGAAGGAAAGAATCGCCTACTTTTCTCTCTGTTCCTGACTGGATTTTTCACAGAACAGGTATTCGACAATTATGAGAATTAGGAGCCACTTTTGGAAGAGACTGCCCTGCTCACATATATTTTGCAAGTGCACTGGTAAACGAAACCAAACAAAACACTTTCCTTTTTTTTTTTTTCCCCAAAGATTAGAAAAATTACATCTTCTTTAGGGATTCTGGCAGCATTAACCAATGAATAGGCTCAAACGTAGGAGGTGTTTCAGGATTTTGTCAGCAAACAGTGATGGGGACATGGGCAACTGGATGGTGTTTCCAGAGGTCACCTTTTTCTTTCACCTGCTACATGTTAAACAGAGCCATGCTTCAAATTACACGCATTTGAAAACACCTGCCAGCACTGTAAAGATTTGCCCCTGCTTCAAAGCCAAACAGAACTGCATGTAGAAAAAGTTATGACAATCCATAGCATGGCTTTTTCTTACCTGTATATTTGGGAGTACCATCTGATTTTTCAAGAAATGGCACAAGAATAAGTTTGGGTGGGAGGCTGTGCAGCCACACCAAGTATCACTATAATACAGTGGGATAGCAAATGTGTGAGAACATTCACACTTTCAGTGTGGAGCGGTAAAATATATTTCAGCATTTTCTGTAACGTGTAAATATGTGCAGATAATGATTATCTCGTGCTCTCAGTTTGCAAGCTATAATTACAATACCTGAAAAAAGGCAAAAGTGAATAGAATCCTAATCACAGAGTGTGGCTGCTACCTAGCAGAAATTCAAGCCATATTTATTTAATTTTTAAAATTGAGCATTTCCTTAGAAATTTACAGTATGAATAAAATGCAAAGCTAAGGGATACTCTATTTGCAGTTTCTCATTATAGAATAGAAAGCTTTTTTTAATTTGTCAAAAACCTTTAACATTTAGGTTAAACTAAAGAACCATTGTTTTTTCTTTTTTACACCTGCTTTGAGTAATTAATGGGCTTAAGTAATTCTTTTGAGTAAAAATTGTGGACCTCAGACTTGAGAGCAGGTTTTGTCCCAATCAGATTTTCTTTGCTACAGGAAGACTGCATGCAGTGCCACCAGAAATATTGTATCATTTAAAGACTCAGGATTTTACTTTCTGTAGATATTGATGGGTGAATTAGCCAAGGTTTGCAAATCTTAAAAGTACTTAAGAGTTCTAGCTGTTAGTATCTACCTGTAAACACTGTCTATGATATTTTCCATTTTCTCTTCACTTAGAGCATTAATAAACAACTACAAACTAACATGCTCTTCACTATGCAGAAAAACTTCTGAAGTGGAATACTTTGCATTTTATTTTGCAAGGGTAAGTGTTACTGACCAGGTGGAGTCCTCTTTCCACTATCTTGATGAACAAGTGGGCAAAGTGGTTAA
Source organism: Oriolus oriolus (assembly GCA_013400235.1). Lineage (NCBI taxonomy): Eukaryota > Metazoa > Chordata > Aves > Passeriformes > Corvidae > Oriolus > Oriolus oriolus. Next base: position 367,009 of record VXBT01002720.1, read on the forward strand.
AGTGTAGTTGCTACATCTGCTGATCCTGAGAGTGGACTGTGGCTCAGTGTTATCAAATGCAACTTAATGAACTTGATGACTGAGTGACATAATTGGTCTAACTGTAACCAACAGTACTTCTATATTTATACTGTGATGGTGAGAAACCTGTAGTTTTTATAATGTCTGTCCACTGGAAATGCAAGTTTTAGACCAGTACATCTTTCCTTCCTTGCACTTTCTGTGCTCACTGCAGGAGGGTTGGGTTAGACAACCTTTAATGGTCCCTTCCCACCCTGGACTTTCTATGATTCTATGATTCCTTCCAAAATGGGAGGGATGACCTTCCCTCTGAAATGCAAAATTTCTTTCGTCCAGTTCCCTGTAAGGAGCTCTGCAAGGGAAAATAAAACTTCCATTGGGACCAAAGGCAGAGAGAAGTGATATCTCCTTCTCCCTCATGGTGTCCCAGGTACATGTGAGGACCAGGGCGGCTTCCTTCCCCAGGACCATGGAGACAAAGGCAGAGAGTGTAGAGAGGAGATGACAGAGCACCAGGAGATTTCCTGAAGAGAATGGCAGAAAAGACAGGGGTTAAGCACATTCTCTACTTCATGAATGACGGCATAACAGAGAACTGAAAATCCAGGAATTACCAGAGACATTAAATACATGCTGAAATATTTAATGTCATACGTGGTTGCTATATAGAAGGGAATATATCTAATAAGAACATTTGGAAATGCAAAAGCTTGTAATTTCACTTACTATTTTATTTTTGCTTTTGGAAAGAAAAATTTTCTTGGCATTGTTTTCACATCTGAAAGTAATCTCCAAAGTGAAAAGAGGCATCGGTTTTGAAAATTTAAAAAACTGACTTTTCCTTTGGCATCTTGAAAAGCTTGCATAAGTTTGTTCATATTCTGATTATCTTATCCATCTCTGTCTCCCTTGAATTAGCTATTCTTATATTATATTGTTCTATTATCTTAAATCCCAAATCCAAGCTTGAAATAAAGTTAAAATTATTCATCCTCCTTGTGATTCAAATACTGTCAGCACAACTATTGCAGACTTTAGTAAAATTAGTGAAAATCAAACTTGTTGTCCAGTTTGCCTTCTACTCAAAAGCCATAAATATGCATGACCTTCCAAACATCTCTAAATAAGGATAGTTTCACTCTAAACTATGTAATAGCATACATACATCCCATGTTTGCCCAGGTTGCTCATACCAATATTAAGTTCTAATCAATCCCATTGGGTAATTTCAAAAAAATCTAATGTAATTCTATATAGACCATTTCCATTAAAATCTCATCTCCTGAACAGAAACATCTCTGATTGAAATCTACATGAGATTCCTTTACACAGGCAAGGTACTGATTTAAAACACGACCTGTCTATTTACCCTCATTTAGCTACAGATTGCCATAAAGTAATTCATATTTAGCACTTTAACTCAAGTTAAGGGGGAAAGGGAAAGTTGGAAGTCAGCATAAGGTATGAATATATGTGATAAAAATTCTGTGGCAATGATCATTGCCTTCTAATAGAGTCATCGAAGGTTAAGGTAAAGGTTGTCAAAAAGAGAAAAGTTCCCCATCATTTAATGTTCTGCTGATGAAATGATAAAGTAATAACTTCACTTGGTGTTGTGAAATTGGTATGAAGTTGGAGAAGGAACGATAGGGAAGATGTTCTTCATTTCACCGCTAAAGACAGAAGGGCAAAGGCTTTCAACTCGGTGGATGCTGGAAGTGAAGTGGCCTCTAAGGCATGAACCCAGCAAGGAGTAAAATTGAAGCCAATAAGGAAGTGTGCTAACAAGTCCTGAGAAACCAGGGGAAATTCCTGAAGTGATACTGAGAGCTGGAACGGTGAGTGAGTGAGCAAAGAGCTCCATCAAATATAGGTGGAAAAAGTCTGAGTAAGGAAAGGCAGAATTTATGAAGCGGAAAAAAGGGAAGTTCCAAGAGTGAAATGAGGTTTGGCCCTAGGGTGATATCCTAAAAAGCATTGTCGTAATATCTGAAGGTTTGGACTTGAAGTGGGTTAACTGAATAAAACACTGGATGCACTTCTGTTTAAAAAAAAGTAGATCATACTCTGTCCTCAGATTAATATCTCTATGTAGCACAATATACTTAGTAAATACAATGGTGAATAATTTATAGTTTCATTTTTTTCTTTTATATCTCAATGCAGTTTCCCTAAGCAAATCACCAATGGTCATGGCTTTTTTAATAAAGAAATTTCTAACTTGTACACTTTGTAAGGAGTTTAGAAATGGTTTTGTTCCTTGGGGAAAAAAAAAAAGGCAAGTTCAGTTGCAGGCTGTTATAGATCTTATTTCAGACAGTTAATGTTGCTTGATTATTCCACATAGACCTGACAGCAGAACAGAATTTGGTCCAAGGGAGACTGAGCCCAACTGGGAAAATATCTTTTATTATTCTCAATGAGAACTTTCACTGGAAACAGAGTGCTTGGGGTAGGTAGTATAGGAAAAAAATAGCAGGATGCCGTTTCAAAACAAAATCAAAATATATTGTAAAGTAAAGAAACAATGCCATAGGGATTTTTTGCTCTGCAGAACTGCTGAGGGTGTTGCAGACAAGAGGATCTAGTATATGGATTTGTTTCTTAGTATATTTGTTTTTTGTTAAGATGAAAAATCTATTTACATCCCTTAAGTCTTCAAAGAAAACCCTTCTTCTAGAATTTGTCGGAAACAGAGCTCTATAGCATAGTACAGGGATTGTAGAAGTCAAATACATTTCTTTCCAGTCTCTAAACATAAAAGACATTAACTTTCTATGCTTTCATTTTTCTCCAGGTTTTATTGAATGTTGCTCTGTGTTACACGTAGTAATCCCAGCTGTTTTGTAATGAGGCATGTGAGGTACCAGCTCACCAGTGGGGGTGATCTCAGTGGTGCTGAGCTGCTAGATTATGAAAGACTTCTCTCAGCTAGAATACCAAACTGAAGAGCTTCTTCTTGGATAGAATCTGTTCCCACACGAGATAAACTACTTTGAGGAATAACTAGTTTTTTTTATAGTTTAGTGATAAAATGGAGACAAGTTTACTCTGTTCACTTAAAAAAAAAAAAAGGCTATAAGTGTTCAGTGTTATAATTTTCAGTGTTATCTCTTGCATTTGGAAATAAGCATAGATAACAAGGGGATTTTTAAAGATTGAGGTAGATTCCTAGTGCAGTTTGGTGTGATTGTAACTTGAGAATCCACAATGGCCATCAATAAATACATGAAACAATTAAATGCAATAGAAAAATTTAATTATAGAGACCCAGAACATGAACTATATTGTGCTTACTGGGTTTGGACTATGATGCTTACACAGCAAACATAGCTGACAAATTAACCTAGGTTCTTCTTCTTTGCCTTTTTTTAAAGCGGTAATGACACTTAATTATGTACCATTTCCTCTCTTCACTGCTGTCATAAATATTGTTACTTGTCCTACAGGATGTCATGGTTGTGCCTTACTAAGCAATCTCTTGCATTAATAGAAAGAATCTAAATAAATATATAGGTTGCATGGAAATAGCTGTGTATATAATCATGCAGCAAATGACAGTCCTCCTCATCAACAGCATCTTGAGATTATTGCTGTGTTTCAGTGAAAGAGCCAGCTTCTACTAATTTGGCATCCCATTCTGCAGTGACTCCTATTTGCCTGTATGTTTTGGTACAAAGAAACACACTGAAGTCAGAAAGGTTTTGATGCCTAAAAGGCCAACCTGGAAACTAGACAGGGTAAGGGAAGAAAGGTGTGTATTTATTCAAAAGGCCTTCAGAGGCACACCCTGGGCAGGCCAAAGGCTACGCCCAAGATGGACGACAAGTCACGAGTTCTTCACACTGTTACAGGTTTGGTTCATTTGCATATCAGCGTAAATTCGCCAATTAAAATTTAGCTAATGATGTAGCTGCCCCTCAGCCTGGCCCGCCCCTCCTCAAGATGCTGGGTTACACATTTTGGGCCTCGGATGGTCTGGGTGTCCTTGAAGAGCAGGCCTGGAGAGGCTTTGTTATGTCTATCTTAGCATGAGAGAACAGCAGCTAACAGGCTGCAAGACAGTTCGGAGTTACACACTAGGAATACAGAGAACACAATATTTGAAAAATATAAGAGTTAAAACCTAAGGCATCAGTTTCTTACAAATACAACTATATGTTGAAGGACTGGGATCCTTTAATCTATATTATATAGGGTATATTTTAAAGGACTGGAATCTTGCAGAACTATTGCACCTGTTTTTGCAGAAAATGATGCCTTAGCTCTTGTAAAGTAGGAACAAGCCCTTCTGCAAAGGTGTCTGCTAGCGCGTAAATGTCTGTTGCTGAGTGCGACTCAGATGATGATCCTGTGTTACATGCAACAAGTTTCTGCCTGTTCAGCCCCTGTTGGGTTCAAGTGACTGCTCAGTTCCCATCAGTTCTTGACAAAGCCTGCTCCCTTCCTGTGCCTTTCAAGTGCTCAGCAGCAGGCACAAGATGAAGCACTGACTCCACTTCTTCTGCGCACAGGGCACAAAAGAGAGCTCACACATTGAGCCACAAGGCTCCAGTTGATTAGCTGTGTGAATTCCCATGTCTCCTATATGAATTCCCCTTTCTGGTTCCATTAAGACAGAAGCAATAGCCGAGCAGTAAATAGTGCTGCACATATGACCTTAACCTAATCAAATGCTAGGGGAAGTAAAGGGCCTTCAGAGGACTTTGATTCAGGATTGTGCTTTTGTTGTAAATGAGCCATCTTGGGCTCCAGAACTGGTTTTGTGTAAAAAGCTCAAGACATTAAGCCTCTCACTCAGCTCCTTCCTCCCGAGACAGATCTCTAATGCTGAAGTATTAACTGGTAGAAAAGATGCATTGACTGCTCTTCTCTCAGCCTGTTCTTTCAATAAAAGTTTTGCCCATTGAAATGTGACTGGAAACACTTCAAATGCTATATCATATCATGGGATCTAGACCTGATGTCAGATGCTTCATAGTTCTTTCTCTGCATTGAATCACTGCTAATACTTCCATTCCTTCAATGTCAGAAAATGCATATTTTTGGAAGTAGAACTATACGATGTGGTAATCCCATCTCCAAATAATAAGCTGACTACAAAAGTCTTAAAACCACTCATCAAGGAGCCTTTAGAATTGTACAACAATGAAAAAGGCAGAAAACTCATGGGGAGCTGTGAGAGGAATAACAAAGTGATTCCTTAGATTATGACATTCTTTGACTACTGTATTAATTGATCGTTTTTTCAGCTGAGTGAGCTTGCTCTCTAGAAGAAAATTGCATGGGCCATAAATAAGAATGATTTCTACTCAAAATCTGGACATCTGTATGTCAGGAAAAACACAAATCTGTAATCTTTCAGAGTGGCAAAATCAGTTGAATGCACTTAATTTGATTTTGGACATCTCAGACTCCAATGAACTGATCCCTAACAGCAATGGATTTTATAAACAACCCAATACAAAAGGTTTATAATGTTTTCTTAAAAAACAAGACAGTTTGAATGAATCCTTTCCTTGGAAAAATTTGGATGTGTTTCTCTAAAATCAGAATCTGGCCTTTATCTTTCCTGCCCTACCTTACATTAGCCCTACTTAAAACTGGTTGAGAAAGACACATACAGAAAAAAGGCTGTAAGCAGCAGAACAAATTGTATTGGATTGGTTGCTTTAATGAAAAGGAATTTCAAAAACAAGCATTCAATATTATCATTTTCAACTGAATGCATGAATAGGCATTTAACAAGATAATCAGATTTTTAGAAAGAAGTAGTTTTATAAAACAGGCATCTAACTTTTTTTTTTTTAATGTGATAATTATAAATTAAAAACTACCAATAAAGACTAGGAAAATTGAAGTGCAATGGTGGAACTTCAATATAGGAGCCCACCATGTGACACAGGTAATCCTTCTTGGTTTTGATACATTGTGCAAACATCAAACATAGCAAAACTTTTATTTCCTTGGAGTCTGTGACTCATGGTCAAAAATATACTCTCCTGTGCAATAAAGGGCTCATAGTGCTGCCCTTTTGCTTGCTAGAACAGCAGTAAGGTTTTTGAGCCATAGTGGCCACCTTTTTCCATAAAATATGTAGGTATAGGATATCTTTGAAATCTCTGCCTATTAGCTTTGGCTGAAATTGGCCAAAGAATCCCAGAAGTTTTAAAGGTGACAGATAGAGGAGTAAATACACACGTAATTCTCAGGAAACTGAGTGGCAGAAATGACGGCCCAAAATAGACTGGGTCATACAAGAACGAGATGAAGTTTGTGCCAGTGTCAATTACTACATAAATTTAGTGATATGATTCACACTGACACATTTTATATTTGTACTGGTGATTTTTGCTGACATTTAAGTCAAATGTGTAGCTCCATAGAGGCAAAGAAAACTTGCACATGAAGAATAGTTAAATCCAGATTATTTTTTTAATACTGAGTGATAAGTCTGAACTACTTATTTTACTGTTAAGGATTTGGCACAATCAAATTCTATGTGACAAATCTATCTCCCAGACAAAATCTGTCACTGGGACAAATTCTTCTTTACTTTGAACTCATAGGTTTATTTATGGCTATAATTTGATCAATGTTTTGAATGGAAGGCTTTATACTCTGTCTGTTACACCAAAAAAAAAAATAACATGATTTCACCGTGTGATGCATGTGAGGAGCTAAAACCAAATGCTGCCATCTATTACTCAAACACAGCTCTGCTCACTGAAATGCATATGTGTAAATTTAGTGTGTAGTTCCATTTCACATCTGAGGTCTACTGCTGCCAAAAGTGCTGCTGATCCACTCTCTGCTAGGCATACACTCTTCTCATCCTTGCATTGGGTGCAGAAATTAGAAGACTGCAGGATGGAACTGAAATATATGTGTCCCAGGTTACTTTTCTGTCATTTAAGCCAACCAGCCTCTCCTACATCATACTAAATGTTGCTTTCCAGCAAAAGTCCTCAATACTTCACTGAAAGTAACGTAACTGAAACCTGGAAAATAAGAATAAACTCTTTCTGTTCTTGTTTTCGGAAGATAAAGGAAGGGGGAGTATCTTCTTAAACTGCCCAAATATGAGACAATTGCAATTCCTGTGTCTGAGCTCTGAGATATTTTTCAGCCTGTCCTATCAGACCTTTATGACTTTGCAGAGTGTATCTGTCTTGGTGTGGCTCTGTCCATATCAAAAAAAACCCAGCCATGGCAGGTCTGGAGATGTGGCTGGGTCTGTACTCAAGCAAAGCAAATAATTGCATAATGCAACAGACAATTTGGAGAAAAGGGATAATTTGTAGCTTCAGAGACAGAATTTCCCAGACATCTTTCTAAGCGATTTTGATCCCCAGAAGTTTTAATGAGGTCAGTAACAGAAATTGACAGTTATCATGTCCTGTTGAGTTTTAAAGAAGTGTAGAAGTGTCTACATCAAAGCACATTAAATTCACTACATGGCTGAGTTTTTTCTGTTTGTTTGCTTGCTTGGGGTTTTTTCTCTTGGAATTCAAAGGCAGATTGTGTACTGTTCACTCTTGTAACTGAGATGGGAAAAGATGAAATGTAATATTGGCTCAGGATCTGTCCAACTCTCGGTCTGGTGGGAACAGCACTGAGAAGGTGTTGCTGTGTGTCTGCCCAGTTCTGATATTCTTCTAAGTATCTTTATTGCAGACTACATAAAAAGAGTTGGAGGACATCCATATTGAATAATGAAGAGCCCTTGAAAAAGGAGTGGGGGTCAGAACTAAGAATTGATACAAAAATGCATGACAACAAATGAGGAAAAGGACAGAAGGGATGTTCAAAAGAAGGAATCAGCGGAGTATCCCTGGCTACACAGCACTCCCTGAGAGCATCTGGGGATCCTGTGGGTGCCGCCCAACAGAGCTATGCAAAGAACTGTGATATCACTGAGGACCAGAATTAGACTGAAACCTCCCTATTAAGTTCCCTCCTCATGGCTACAGATGGAAGGAGATAAAAGAGAGAAGTCCTTTGCTTTTCTGGGAGAATCTGTAAGCAGAAAGCTGCAGCAATAAGTTCGTCCAGAATATCAGAACATCCAGAGAAGATGGAAAAGGGCTGAAGTCTGGGACAGGGAACCTAAGTAAGTAAACTTTACTCTTGCTACAAGATGGAGCAGAACAGTGCAATAGTTCAAACTGACCCATGGGAACATTTTCCAATGGAAGACCGTTGAATTACAACAGAATATTATCTATCCAAGGAGGACTTTTTTGAGCCCTTTTGGTAATAAGACACCTTGCTTTTTGGTGCTTAGATGGGTCAGAAAGCTGTGAAAGTCGAGAGTGTGAATGACGCGTTCAAAATGCAGTCTGGAATTACCTGGCCGGACAGTGTTCCTCTCTCCACTAATTGCTGCTGTGACCTTATGGGATCATGTTAGAGTGATCTCTGTTGGATTAGGAACTAGGAGCAAATGAAGGCTTCTCTTCCACAGAAGAGAGTCATTTGCCAGTCATGGTCAGAAACAGGACATAGAGGTGTATTTTGCAGGTGACACACTATGACAGTCCCCATTTTAAGCAAGAGAAAAACTCAGAATGTATCTGACTGGTTGCCTCTTGGGCTACTCATAACACAGCACAAATCATAGGAGCATCCAAAGTGCATTACAGCTCTCTAAATGCAACTTAAATAAAACAGGCACAGTGTCACAACATCTCATCAAAAAGCAAGCCTTGGGTTAAAATGGTTGTTTCTAGCAAGTTCTCATTTTCTGACATTTAATAGAAAGTGGAATGTGTGATGATGTTTATTTCTTTTTAAGACAACTCCATTGCAGACTTGAGTGGTTGAAGTCACAAATCCCCAAGGAAATAAGTCAGGAGAATGTCAAGTATACAGAGGCAAGGCCACATGTGTAGGCTGCCATTAGCTTTATCAATAGTTTGAGATTTATCAAAAGTCAAAGCAACCTGATAACAAACATGGTAGTATTTAAGTAGCCAATAAATCACAAGTACACCTGTCAGTGAAAATACAGATTTTTCACTCTTTGAAACATTAACTGAATGTAACAAATATTTTTTTAACTTCAGATGGAACTCTTTCTACAAAGTCTCATGATAAAAAACTACAATTGCCTTATTGTTATAAAATTCCTCATGAGCTTACTTAATAATAATTTCCATAGACATTTCAACAATGGGTTATGTTCCTGTTGAACCCTGGAGTGGAGGACCTTGGAGTGCAAACTGTCGATGACAATCTCGCGTAGAACTGTTTTTCCTCACAGCAATGATTTGAGAATGAGAACCATCCTGCTGAAGTGCACAGACGTTGCAGTACTGAGGATCTGTGTGCTGAGGAATACATTTGGTGCAGGTAGCTCAATGTGCAGCTGCAGTGGAGCTGCAGGTTGAGCTCGGGGTGGCGGAGCCCAAGGCAGGAGGCCATGAACTGCTGACCCTTGCACAACAAAGGGCACTGGGACCTGTGGCCAGCCAGGTGAGGGACACCCAGAGATGCGGCAGGAGCTGAGGAGCCCAGACTTTCACAAATTTAGACTGTAAGGGAATAAAATCCCAGGGGTTCCTTTGCTCAGGTCCCTCCTCAGAGGCACCAACTCGAGCTGCTATTCAGTTGAGGCACCATGATTAAATTATTTTAAGGATCTAGACATCTAAGACTGCTATGGGAAACCTGGAGCTGAGCCAGTAAGGAAACCTTCTCAAACTGCAAGAGAGTGGGGAGTATGGCTGTGAAGGGACCTCAGTCTCAGCTCAAGGGGGTGAGAGTGTGACTGTCAGAGCTGCTTCCAGATGGTCAGACAGGGAACTTTCCTTAACATTTACTCTTGGTCGTGCATGTAAAATAAACATGCTATTCAATTTTTTGATCCCAGTTTTAAAGCAACTCTTTGGTGGCACCTTCTGCAGCTTTTTTCAATTTCCTTTTCAAGATTTCTCCTATAACTTCTAAAGGAAGATTACTTAGAAAATGAATTTCCTTTAAATAAAGCAACATCTTTTGTTAGACATGTAGCGAATTTAGACCCTGTGTGCATCCACATTGCTAAGCATGTGTTGTGAAAAGAGCCCTCAGCAGTGTACCAGTTTTCTGCGTCTTGTCAGCTGTGTGATACACCATCACACTCTGGGAAAAACAGTTGTATAATTTTGCTCAGAAAAAGTCTTCAGGGATATTTCATGTAAAGAGATTTTATTCACTGACTATGATATGAGTCAAAATCTCTTAGACTTGTTACCATAGCTATTCTTGACTGCTACTGCTGGTATTTTCTATACATATAAAATGTACTTTCGTTCAGAATTCAGGGATGAATTCTTGTAAAAAGCTTCAATAAATGATAGAAATACATTTCCTGCCTTTACATATAATTATGCAAAATAAGGATCTTCAATTTTAAACTTACTCTTCATTCTAGCACAGAAAATATGCTCTAAGAAACGGTAGATGATATCATCAGTTGGAGTACTGCTGTATAACTAAGGATAAAAATTGGGGTTTTAAAAGATGTCTATCATTTATTGAAAAAGCAGGGATGTACAGGGACTCAGTCTATTAAAAATTTCTGTAGATAGTGTTATTCTATGCTTGTAGCAAACTCAAGTTTTTGCTGCCACTCCCACATCTCTAAACCAGGAACAAGCAGGTATAGGGAGAGATTCCACTGATTGGCTGGCAAAAGGAAACAGAACTGCCCTGACAGTCTGCAGCTTCCTGAACAGTTTGCAGTGGAAGCTGCACCATCAGGATTACTTACTGAGGTCTTAAGATGAGTAGATATCAGGATAAAATACTTGCAGTAGGAACAAGAGAGAAAACTTAAACTTTAAAAATAGAGTTGGAGGTTAATTTGGACAAGAGGGAAAGTGGGTTAGAAGAGCATATATGTTAAAACAAATGCAAGGATCCATTAAGTCAGTTAGTATTGTCCTTAAGGTTGCCACTACTGAGACTCAGCCTGAAAGATTACAGTGCTTATTGTTCAATAGAATTAGGAAGAAGCTTCCACAGGTACTTATTACAATCAAATATGAGCATCAATGTATGTTTTAGAATGAGTGCTGATGTCTTCCTCCTGGTCTCTGCCTGGGACTGGTGCTGTTTAACATCTTTGTCCACAACATGGACAGTGGGATTAAGTTCAGCCTCAGCAAGTTTGCCGAGGACACCAAGCTGAGAGTCAGTTGCTCAGTCAACACACTGGAGGGAAGGGATGCCATCCAGAGGGACCTGCACACGCTGGAGAGGTGAACATGTGAACTTCTTAAACCTCAACATGGCCAAGTGCAAGGTCCTGTACCTGTGCTGGGGCGATCCCAAGCGAAAATACAGGCTGGGCAGAGAATGGATTGAGCAGCCTTCTCTCAGAGGAGAAGGACCTGGGGGAGTTGATGAACAAGAAGCTCAACAGGTCTCAGCCATGTGCACTTGCGGCTAGAAAGCCAAAGGTGTCTTGGGCTGCACCCAAAGCACCGTGTGCTGTAGGCTGAGGGAGGGAATTCTCCTTTACTCCACTCTGGGGGACCCCAGCATAAGAAGAATGTTGAATTAGAGTGAGTCCAGAGAGGGCCACAAAGATATCAGAGGGCTGCAACACGTCTCCTGTGAAGACAGGCAGGGAGAGTTGGGGCTGTTCAGCCTGGAGAAGAGAAGGCTCTGGGGAGAACTTGTAGAGCCTTCAGGTACCTCAAGGAAGCTAAAAGAAAGCTGGAGAGGAACTTCTGACAAGGGCAGGTAGTGATGGGCTAAGGGCAGATGGCTTTAAACTGAAAGGGTAGGTTTAAATAAGATTTTAGAAAGAAATCTTTTACTGTGAAGGAGTTGGGACACTGGCACAGGCTGCCCAGAGAAGCTGTGGATGCCCCATCCCTGGCAGTGTTCAAGGCCAGGCTGGATGGGGCTCTGAGCAACCTGGTCTAGCTGAAGGTGTCCCTGCCCATGGCAGGGGAGTTGGAAAGAGATGATCTTTAGGGTCGCTTCCAACCCAAATCATTTTGTGATTCTACAATTTTGATTTGGTTTTCATTTAATGCTACCAAAACATTTCCTGTAGCTTAAATCATAGCAGTTTTCTCACTCTCTAAATAAAAAACTGTGAAGAGGAAAAAAAGAAAAAATCCTTGATGAAAAATGTGCTGGTACAATTGTTAGGATGAGAGCAGTGGCAAGCATCTCATGAAACTTCAGGAAAAGCTGATATTGTACAGTAAAGGAGAAATTTTATCTTTAGTGGAGCTTCTCCTTCGACTGTTACTTACATTTAACAAAAATCTGTCCATGGTGTGACACTCTGGCTGCTGAGACTTCTGCAACTCAGTCAAGTGTGCTGCTTTCTGAACTGTTTTGAGCATCAAAGCGAGCTCTGTACCATTAAACTCATTCCTCTTCTCACCTTCCACCTTTGCCTGTATTCCTGACCTGTCCAATAATTTTTTAGCCCTCTGGCCAGTTTCAGACAACTTGGAGATAGTAGCTGGAGAAAATTAAGTTCCTACAAGTACTGTGAAAAGCAATGGCAATATGACACTTTTATGAAACTGCTGCCACACACTTCTGAGAATGTCCTGCTTTCTAGGAAGCTTTATCTGATTTTGTACTAGACAAAATAACAGGCAATAAAACCCTGTTTAAGACTGAGATTTGTAAATTGCTGAAGAAAATATTTGTACGAATCTCCGTGCTGCTGTGCTGCCTGCTCCTCTTCACATTCTCATGTTAGAGATTGCAATCTCCCTGGCTGGAGCCATGCTGCTAACATAAACAGAACTGGGACCCCAATTTGCTTTAATATAGAACTGAAAACTCCATTACACAAAGGCAAGAAAGCAGCACAGAAACAACAGTGCTCACGCCCACTTTAAATAACTCTAAAAAAATTATGATGAGTATCCAGCAGCCTGCTCAGTAATGTGACCATTTATTTCCAACTTCATAAAGCAAAAGAAAGCCTGTTAATATCAGCAGCTAATTACAGCGCCTCCTTCTCTCTCCAGACACATAAAAGAGGCTGTGAAGTGCAGGAAGGAGAGACTGCAGCAGTGGCAGATTGAAGCTCTTCTTGTTAAATTAAATCTGGCTGAAGATGGAATGTGTTAGAGTGGACAGCAGTGATAATGGGTACTGTTTCTTCAGTGTGTCTGTGTATAAATTAACTACCTTTCAGTGCTATCTGGACAATAAAGCTTCAGCAGTTTTCCTCCTAGTTCCACATATGCTGCAATAATTACAAGCATAACTTTATTTACTTCTGGCAGTAAGAGTATGAATAAATGATGTCTCATTGCTGTGGTCATGTTCTCTTTGGCCTCTTCTCTCGTTCTGCTCTATCACAAATCATGTCCTCTACTCTGGTAATGCTAAGAAACACAAATTTGGCAGATATCTTGCTGTGTGACATATTTCCCTTGCACTCAGGTCTTTAAGCATTCAGTCTACCTATTTTCTGAAAGAAATGTGAAGCTGTGATAGAAAAAGAGAGTGCCTGTAGTGCTCATGCAATGCAGTGGTGCTATGTCATGGCCCATGTTATTTCCAGATGACTTAAAACATTGCTGACTATTACCTTTTTCTCACTTTATTTGGCTTCCCTTTCAAGTCATAGTATCTTGCCATCAGCACTGAAACTAATTTGGCTGTGACCCTTATGCTTGGTGGCTAAATTGATTTTTCTCTTCCTGATTCTTGTTTTCCCTTCCATTACAAAGCACCGCCAGGATTCCCATATGGGTAATGCATCAGAGTTTTTGGACAATTGGGCAAAAAAACCCCCATATTCTCATGACTTGCAAAAACATCGTTGAAAAATAACAATAACAAGCAGAAAAAACCCGAGCCTGGGAGTAAAATGTAAACAGATTATGTCTTGCTAATTCTGCACAGGGAAATTCAGAGAGCTAGTCGCATTTGTGTTTTATTCCTGTAATGCCTCCCATCATGTTTGCAGTTGGTTTATAAGATTTGCATTATTTAAGAAGCACATTAAATGCAAATAAATGAATTTTGACTTCAATAGACATAATATAGGGGGAAAACAGATACTATAATGACAGTCAAGTTGTAAAGCCATCTTTATGTGGAATACTCAGGTGCTATAAAAATTAGATAAAGGTATTTCAATCAAGTCCAGGGTTTGAGGTTCTGGGTTCTGCATGTGTGTGTATGTGTGTGCGTGTGTGTGCGTGTGTGTGTATTGCATTTGCTGCTTTTAATTCATAAGCTCAGGGCTGTATAGAAAAGCACTGATATATTTTGACAGCAGCAAAGGCTTGATTTTCAGAAATCTTTCATATTTGCAGCTTGCAGTAAATTGTTTTTCTCTAAAAATCAAACTAAGTTTCCTAAACATGAGGGCTTACTCCTAATTTTAGATCTCCAAGCAGTAGTTAATTGGAGTTTAGTGTTGCCTTGACATTAAGTTTCACTGTACAGGATGGCAAAGGCTTGATTTTCAGACATCCTTCATATTTGCAGCTTGCAGTAAATTGTTTTTCTCTAAAAATCAAACTAAGTTTCCTAAACATGAGGGCTTACTCCTAATTTTAGATCTCCAAGCAGTAGTTAATTGGAGTTTAGTGCTGCCTTGACATTAAGTTTCACTGTACAGGATAGCTGGTTCCTCCCCTCCCCATGAACAAACTGCTGAATATCTCCCCACCTCTTATGTTAAACCACTCTTTGACACAGGTAGGTGCATCTAGGAATGTTGCAAAAGCAAGACAGAGATTGGATTTGTTTCAAGCTAAGGTTCATCAAAAGAAATCTCTTTTTTAAGTAAAAGCAAAAGTTTTCCGTTTTCTCTGCTTTGGAAGATTTGGTGAGGGGATACATTTCATGTGACACAAGAGGAGCTCGATCCCCAGAGCCTTTTGTGGTGTCCTACTGCTCCTGATTGCTGGGCCTTGCTACAGGAAAGCAGCCTGGGATCACGTCCTCAATGGGGTGGGAGCTCTCTCCTGTGCCCCAGAGTGCTGTCAATCCATCAAAGGGTAAATGTGATGGTTTTGAGTTTGAACTCCCATCTGGATGTTCCCTTAGTGACACTGTGCACCTTGGATGTGAGCAGCAGCTTTTCCTTTGTTTCCCAGGTGCTCAGAGGCAGCTGGTGGGAGGCCCATGACTTGTGCCTGAGGATGGCCAAGGAGAAGGTTGTGGTGCTGGTCAGAGGCTCCCAGACCTGCCAGAGCAGGTCACCCACACCAAGAGGATAATGTCCTGTCCACCCATGCAAAACATCAGAAAGAAGGAAAAGCCTGTCATTTCCTGAAAGTGTAAAGAGGGCCCACCCCTTGCATCCTGTCAGAGAACAGCATCATATCTATAACAGCAACAGATATTTGGGCCTAAACCTCTTTGTGTCTTAATTTCTTCCAAGTTAAAATAAGTTTACTGCCAGCCTTATAGCACATTTTGTGATTCTTTCATGAAAGATATTTCGCCAGTGTAAATTATTATTTTATTACTTTTGGCAGACAGAATGTTTAGCAAGTCATTTGAAATGTATGCTTCTTCAAAACCCGCTAAATGCAGTGGGAATCTTTACACAGAATCTTAATTTATCCCCTTATACTTCAGTTGTTTTTTTAATCTTTCTTTCGAACCACTGAGCAATTTTCAATCTGAAAAGAGAATCTGAGGAATGATATGCAATTGTCACACACATCAGTCTATTAAAAAATTGGGTTTATGACTTTGATGTAGTCTAGACAAATGAACGTATTTCAGAAACTTCTGAAGCTACTGACTGACTGATGGAAGTACTGTTTAATATTTTAATAATTGGCTCTTCTAGCTTTTGAGATATGAACATCTGCAAATGAGAACTTTACACAGGAAGTCAAGTCAGCCTCTACATTCCCCCTCAAAGCAAGAGAGCAGATGCCACTCACCAACACCTGCTCTGCGGTTTGGAATATCTCACCTAAGCATTGCAGTCCTTTTCCATTGATCAGTAAAGGTGGGTGAACCATGGGGAAGCAGGGAGAATCCAAATGCTGTGTGAACAGGGGTCTTGATACTAAATCTCTCCTTAACATCATCAATATACTCATGTGTTTATATTTATTTGAATGCAAATGCATTTTATATTGCAATGATCTTTTGGCAGCTAGGGATTACTTTTTATCCTTTCCTGCACCACAAGGCTAATGAAACAGTCAATTAAATTAATCCTCTGCAAATTTAAAGTGGCTGAGAAATGAACACAGCCATAAGCTGCAGAATTTGCAGCCAGAAGATATTGACAGGGAAACAGGTTTGTGCTATTTGATAAAGAATTAGATACTTAGTCCAAATTGCAGATGCTCTGGGCATAGAGATACTCTGCAGTCAGGGTAGTCTTGCAATGGTTGCAATTCTTTACAAACCTTTATTTATCTCTTGTTTATCTTCCTATTGACTCTTATTCTACAGAAATTACTTCTTCCTTAAATTAAAAAAGATTCTTTCTAGCCTGGAGAAAAGTAAAAGTAAGGCTTTTTGTCTTCTCCACATCCACACCTTTCCATTCCCAAATTTCATGATTCTAAAACTATCCTTACCTCTAAGATGCAGTTCCTTTCAGGAAAAAACCATTGCACTGGAAAAAGGATAAGCATGTGGAATTTCCAGTACAGATCTCATTAATCCTTTTAACAGAATAACCTTCATCACTGGATTCTGAAATAGCAAATGCAATGTTGCCTCCTTTATAAATTAGTTGGTGGAATTAATTAGCTGCTAACTAATAACTAAATAGCCAACCCTGCAAACATTTGAGCATCTGCATATCTTTAGGCATGACAGTAATGGTAGGAGAATTGACAGGAGAACCGTATGTTTAAAATTAAACCAGGTTGTGTTAGCAAAATAGAGCTTTTAATATTTCTCTACAGAAAGCCTGTGTTGTCTTCTAGCTTCTACAGCAGTGGGTTTCATATTTACCTGTAACTGTATTTGCCTGTCTATCTGAAGAAAGCACTATTTTAAAGTAAAAACGTACAGGAAACAAGAAAGAAAAGAACAAGAACCTTCTATACTAGGGCAGAGAGGAAAGATGTGTTTCTGTAATTTATAATTAGTGAAATAAATGAACCATGTATTGGTTAACGAATTTCTGTCTTATTATGATAACATCTAGATTTTAAAAACACAATGTTACTCCCAGAATCTAACACAGAATAACAACACCATGCTTCGTTGTTCATTCGCATTAATATGTTACACTCAGTTTTTAAACTCCATTCCTTTTCCCATGCTCTTCCTTCACTTTCAGATCTTATAACTGCCAATAGCTGCCTGTAAGTGTCATTGCTCTGTCACAGGACACTCACTGTCACCACAGCAGATCCAAAAACCAGGGCACTCTGCAGCTTGTTAATGTGATGACCACTACCAGCAAGGTGGTTAACATCACCTCACTGAGAATATCTACCTTCAAAATTTAAGAAATATTTCTGGTGCTGTTCTATGAATGCCATGTTGAGTATTTGAGGCTTTGGACAAAGAATTAACAGCAATCATTGGCCTGCACCTATCTTGCTCTTTTTTTTTTTTTTTTGTGAAAGTAGAGAAAATACAAAGGTGGCAACTTTACTCTGAGATCACTGTATAAGAAAGAACTGTATGCATTTTATTCTGGGAAAAACAAATACATAATTTAAACTTCAGAAACTGTCTTTTTCTTACTCCTAGAATGATTTGTAATGGAGCAATCTGCGTTCTCCAGGCTGTGGAGTAAACAGGAGGGAGGGGTTTAATGAGCATTTTGTGAGTTACACATCTCTGGATATGGAGACAGGATTGCTGCAGTTTTGCAGTTACGTGGTGTTTGGTGGGTTGGTTTGTTCATTTTGTTTTCATTTCTGTTTCTTATATGTCATACACAAAGTTTCCACAGATAGCCTCAAATTGGCAGTATTTAAGGTGTCACAGAACCATAGAATCATAGAACTGTTTGGGTGGGAACAGATCTTAAAGATCATCGGGATCCAACACTCCTGCTATGGGCAGGGACACCTTCCACTAGACCAGGTTGCTCAGGGCCCCATCCAACCTGGCCTTGAAAACTGCCAGGAATGGGGTATCTACAGCTTCTCTGGGTAACCTTTTCCAGGTACTTTGATACTCCCTCAGCTGTAGACCACTGCAGCCTCCTCCTACTTTAGACCACAGAGCCACTGTGTGCCATGCATAGCAGCCAAGGCTTCTAGACGTTCCTGAGACAAGCTTCATATTTTTCATGCAGTGCCTTTTATTTTAAAAAGCTTCAAATGTTCAAATTTCCTTATTTGATCAGTTGAGATATATCTTTTTGCACTAGCACAAAATGTACAAGACATGTCAGTGATGAAGTTTGCTTTCTGCTTAATGAGAAGAGATAGACCTGTGTAAGGTGTCAGTTGAATGAAGAACATTTGGCAAATGAGCAGATACTGATGAAGTATCATTGCTGTGAACCAGTTGTTCAATGCTGGATGACAAATTTACTGAAGACACTTAACATGCCTAATTTTTCTCAGAAAATGTGGACTTGGTGCTGAGGAGTCGAAGACCGCAGTTGTAATGGCATAACGTGTTTCTTACATACTTTAACGGGCTGCAAAAGTATTTCACATCCTAGAAAACTGCCCCAGCGGTGTTCCCCAGATTTTATTCATAAAATACGATTTCCTTAAATACATCTGGTTACCAGTGGTCTACATTGCTTTTTTCATGCTTAGGCTTAAGCCTGGAAAAATTTGTTCCCTTTAATAGAAGCAAATGTGTAGTAGGTTAATACGGAGAAGTATAAACTGTCCTCTGTCATTGGGATTGTGTTAATTCTTTTTCGTTCTTTTTTTTAATCTGTCACAAGGGATTGTAAACCAAGGTATGAAGAACATAACAAACAACACTGAAACAGGCTGAAAACTGAATTTTGCAACTTTGGACTTAATATTCTTTCAATACCCAAACAATGCTGTGTCTTAGGAACAAGATAAAAGTACTAACAGTGTATCAAATTCCTGTGAAATGATTCCCCTACTTTGCATGGTATAACATCACCTATTGAAAAATGTATTTGTTTAAGATGCTGCTACATCTGATTATGAGATTATGTTTAAGAAGATAATATATACTTTACCAAGCATTACTTTACCACTTATTTAGTGCTGAAGTACAATCCTGTTCTATGTAAATGGCTAGAATACAAAATAAATCTGCCTTGAATTAATGAAAGATATTTTCTCCCCTCAGTTTATATGCTTCTACAGATCTGGGCTTTTCTGAGTTGCAAATGCTTTTTAGAGTTCTTCCTCTTCACACCCTGGAGGGGCAAAAAGCAGATTAGGATTTTGGGGGTTTGTTGTTTGTTTGGAAAAGAAGTTTTTCATGAATACCAAAATGAGAAGTGTAGCATGAAGAATAACTTAAATGGCTTTTCAGCATTGTATAAACAAACCATGGAAACCTGAAATAAATGAAAAATATTGAACTATGGAATTGGCACTCTGGGTGAAATTAGGTACAGTATGAATTTCATATCCAGGACAGATCTTCTATGTGGGTTTACAAAGGTCACCTATTAAAAAGTCCAAATTTACCAACAGCTATACCTTGCTCTATGTGTGTTTATGTGTATATTTCACATGTTCAATAACTGTTAATGTAGAAAGTTATTCATTTTTTCTGTGGAAAATCATTTGTATTTTGCACTGTGTTCACAGATTAGCCAAATCATTCAGTCTGGGGAGGAGGCTGGCTATCTATTAAAGCACTGAAAACTCAGACTTCTAGGTTTCAAATGTACACCTTAATGAGGGAGCTGCCGGAGACAGCAGCATGGGATGGAAAGGCACATTGTGTTGATTCAGCAGGTTTTTTTTTTTGCTTCCATACCTACATGAGTTCACACAGACTGACACTCCTTCAGCCCTAATTTTCCATTCTCCTTTCAGCAGGTTATGCCCCTCAAGGCTCTAGTATCCTAAAGCTATATAGCTATTCCCTGATAGGGACTTTACTGATGTCAAAAGCTAGTTACATCTAGAAGGTATGAAATAACAAAGAGTACTTCAGAAAAGATGCTCTCTATATATAGACCCTGTCTCACTCCTGCGGGCCAGCTCCCTCTGCCAGCCAAGCTCTCCAAAAGCTATGGCTTCTCCTGGGGCAGACGTCTGCAGAGCATCTGACAGCTGGGAAATCCAAAGTACTTTCCCAGGTTGAAGTGGTGGCGTGATGCTTTCCACCTGGGACTGAAGGAGCATTACGAATGAATCAATGTGAAAAATCATCCAGGAAGATCATCTCCTCCTCCTTGGCAGAAGACTGCTCTGGAAGTTCTGTGCTGCTCAGTCTGCCCTGAGCATTCTGCTGTCACTTGTGCAAATTCAGTACTTGAACTAAACTGGGGCTCGGTATGGTCTAACATAAGCGTCGACAAGTCACATGCTAACCGTGTTGTCCTTCCAAGTCCTGTAGTTGTGAACTTCAGTCATATGGCCCCCAATCCTCCAATTTCCACGTGCTCAATCTGCAGTTTTATGCATCTTCATTTTTTCCAAGGGGCTTATCCTTCCCAGTAAGTCATAGCTGACAAGGATAATTGCAATGTACGTACTAGGTGCTAAGATAATCAGTTTATCCCTATTCTGGGATTACATCCCACAGTGATGAAACAAGGTCCTGGTTTGCTGTTTGTTCCATTCAGGATCAATTCAAGAATCAGGTGGATGGTTGAACTCAGAACTTGTTGACTCTTCCCATTTTATTAAGCATCAAAACCTTACGTGCCATCATAAAACTTCTTTGCATGAAGGACTTTCTCAAATAAGGCAATCCATAGCAATACTTTGATTCTTTTCCTCAGAATGAGAAAATATTAGAAATATATCTGTGGCACATACTTTTCTACTCTCTACTCAGCCAGTAATTTATGTAAGGTAGTGCTGAGGCAGGTACTCCTTGCCAGGGAGAAAAATTTTGTTTCTTTAATATTATGAATGTCAGCAGATTTAGTTTTACCCTGTGCATGACAATTTTATGCTTCTGAGTAGTGGGTGATACACATAGAAACAGAGAGTCATTTAGGTTGGAAAAGACATCTAACATCATTGAGTACAACCACTAACCCAGCACTGTCACGTCCACCACTAAAACACGTCCCCAAGTGCCAAATCTACATGTTTTTCGAACACTTCTAGGGATGGTGACTTCACCACTTGCCTGCATCAGGTTGCAATGTCTGACCACCCTTTCAGTGAATAAATTTTGCTTGATGTCCAATCCAAACCTCTCCTGGTGCAACTTGAGGCCACTTCCTCTTGTCCTGCGGCTTGTTCCTTGGGAGAAAAGGCTGAGCCCCACTTGACTCCAACCTCCTTTCAGAGAGTTGCAGAGTGATAAAGTCCCACCTGAGCCTTCTTTTCTCCAGACTAAACACCCCCAGCTCCCTCAGCTGCTCATCATAAGATGTGTGCTCTAATTCTTTCACCAGCTTATTCTTTTAATAAGGCACTGTTTAAAGGACTAAGCAGCAGCTCGTTCCTGCTGCTACTATAACTGTATTTGAATTTAGACTTGCTAATAATGATATCTTTGTTTTATTCATTTAAATTCTTTTCCAAAGAACTGTGAATTTTTCTCTTCCTGACTTTTCCTGATAAGCTAACGTGCTAAAAAATACAATGAGACTATTGGTGCCATTTGCTGAGCAGATAATATTGCGCGACATTAAGGTCAGCAATGGTGCTTGCAACAGGGAAGATGGTTAAATTTAAACAGAACATTACCCAAATGTTATTGTCCAGTTACGATGTTTATATATAGTGAAAAATCCTCTTTCTTAATAAATTAATTTGAATATTAATGAAACAGTGGAGAAATATAATCACAGGTATATGTAGCTTGTAGATTTAAAACTAGCGATCATATGATATCGTATGTGGGAGGAAAATGCACACAAAATATTGGTTTTCCTTGTTATATTGACACCAAATAAGACCCAAAGAATTTTAAAAAGAAATCTGGAATTTATTTCATATTGAGAAGACAGCAACTGTGTGGACATAGGCTGGATTTTGCATGTATATATTTCTCACTTTCATTTCCTTGTATATGCAGCACACAAAAGGAGGAAGGTTGTGTACAATTTGGCACTCTTATTGGCAGCATGAAAGAAAGCTACTTTGTCAAAAGCTTAAGTCTAAAATTATCTCAACTTTACCTACAGGGGCTGTGCCACTGTTTTACAGGTTTTAGAGAGCTACTGGAAAGCATCACTGTTTCTTCCCCCAAGATAGTTTAGAAAATAGCCACACATAATTGCAATCTCTCTGATTTGTTTTTGGCCCAAGATGACAAATAAAACTTGAACAAATCCTGTTTAAATTAAGATAATTAGGTGACTAATGCCCAACTGGTTCAACAACTTTTCATGAGACAAAATAGACTAAAAAAAGTTAAGACTAAAGGCCTACTCCTCTAGAATATGCACCTCTATCCCACTAGGTCATTTTCCTTACAAGACCACATGGATGCATTTGAATTCCCCAAGTTTTCAGCTATATATATTGTATTGCAGATAAGTAAGACTGAGAGTTAGTATTTTCTTTCCCAATAGTCAACTTTCCTTTCCTGTTCCCTGCCACCAGCCCTAAGGGCTAGTGCAGATTGATTAATGAGCTCTACATTCTCATAGTTGCAGTTTTTACCATATTAAAGCTGTAGGGGCTTTTTCCCCCCTCTGCAACAGGAGCAGGTCAAGAATTATGTATGACTGGTTATAGGCTTTGCTGACAGTTTTTTTCCGTTACCAGAATCCCCTCCATCAGGTATCCATTTTGTTTTAACTAGTTGTTCTTCATACCAAAGCTACATGCAGAAAGAATTGCTGTACTGTGCCAACTCTTCACACAATGTGGGTGGGATAAATGCAATATATAAATATAGATAATACAGTTGGGGGACCGGGGAAAGGCTTAATTTACCTAAGCTTTGCTTTATCATTAAAGTTATTGCCAGATATTCTGTTGTCAAGGTCATTTATTCTGAAAAACACAGTGCCATTTCTCTACATTTTTGCAGTAACCCATTAAGGCTTTCTTGAAAGAGGAGATCTTTCTGTTATATAACACATTATTTTTTCATAAATAGTCTTGACTAGTTTGGAAGTAGAGTTCTCTCTAGCATTAATAGCTTGCATTGCAGTTCTGTGTTTCAAGTTCTGTCATGCTACTGAAGTTGAAGGAAAAATAAAACTGAACCCTCTTAAGCTATTCTCTTTGTCTTACTATAACTAGATTTGCACAGACCTGTGTATTTCTAGCTGGGCTGTAACCACTTGCAGTGTATTCTTTTTGTTTAGGCACACAGCTAGGAAAAAGTAAAAAGAGGATAAGCTTTCAACAGCCTCAGAACTGTTCCCTTCTATATTTACAGCAATGTGGTAGAATTCTGTTTTCAAATGTTTTATAGATCCAGAGTATTTTTAAATTTAATTAATGTTTAAGTTTAATAAAATAATGCACAAAATCATTATTTTGTGACATTAATGAAGTCTATTTTCTAGCACAGTTTGAATAGGCAGCACTAAAATAGCACTAAAATACATTAACATTAGGTCATCTGCTTTGCATTTATAACAATAAGCTCACATTTTCAGAAAGTATAATCTTAATTTTTTTTCAGTGCAAACTGCACATCTTTATCTTAAAATTCCAAATGTTTCAACAAAAGATGATGATTAAGGACTAGACAATTATTCTTCATCTCTCAATGATTTATGGCACAGAGAAAGACCTTTTCTCAAGAGTTCAAGGTGCTAAAGAGGAGGAGTATTTAAGTTGGCATCTCCCTGCCTTCCTCCTTATTTACTAGGCACAGAATTTACTTCATTGTTGCCATCACAACAGAAAATTAGTTTATTGACGTTATTGCATGTTTGGCCCTTGGTGTGGACATATATATGGTTGAGTTCTCCGGCATTTATATGAGAATGTGCAGAAAAGGAAAATAAAGGACACACATTCCTTGAGTAGTTACAACAGGAAGACAAAATGCAATGGCAGGAGTCATCTTCCCATAATAGGCTTTAGTATTTATCTGCCATAACCTGCACAATGTGCTGTGTGATTTCCAGGAATTGAAATTAGCACTTTGCTTGTCCCAAGGAGCTCAGTATTTAATCAGGGGAAAATAAACAGCCAGTAGGAAGAAGAAAAGCAGTAAATATTTGAGAATGTTGACAAAACCCTCTGCTCTTTTCTTCAAGTGTATGTAATTTGAAGTTCATTGTTCTTTAAATTTTGAACATATTTGCAATAATCTTTGGAGCCACTGGCTTTAGGATTTAATAAATTTTTATTCAGTATGAATAAAATAAGTGGCGAAATTGAGTGTAGTTTTTTCTGTTTCTCTTGATATCGAGGTCAATGAACATTCATCACTTACTTGAAAAGGACTAACATATCACCTCAAAATTGTAATTGAATAAAAAACAGGAAATCAAAAAGCAAAAATATGGTAAGATTAAATAGTCTACCCACCCTCTCAAATAACTACTACCAAGCTGAGAGTATTTTTTAAATTATTGTTAATATGCTGTGTATTTCCTCCACCTACTTTGGTTCCTGTTGTTTCTTTTCACATGCCATTTCTAACTCAGTAATCTCCCACAGTGGTTGTCATACTGAGGAAAGTAGTTAACAATAACTAAAATCATGCCTGTAGCTCTTAGGTTCCCTGTTAATAAGTTGGTATATGAGCTGGCTACAACACCTTAGGCCAAAACTGTCAGACCTTCATCAATTTGAATTATACAAGACATCTCTAGCATTTGTGTGTGGACTGGCTGTTAAAGTAGCACAGGACAGTTCCACCCCGATTTTCTCTGACTCGGTGTTGTACTGCCTGTCACCTTGGTCTGTGAGAAGGCTGGGTATTTAAACACACACAGGCACTGGCCTTTAAAATTCTCTCATCTGTTTAACACAGTTATCTAGTAAAGGATAATAGTTTGCATATAATTGCTGAGTTTGCAATGGTGAGTAGTAAATCAAAAAGCAATGAAGGATACACTACTGTGCATAATCTGTGGGGTAACCCAGTGAAGTGGTGTAGGAATAATCCCACCCATTCTTCCTCTTTTCATCCCATCCTTAAGGAAGCCATTAACGTCTTTTGTGCATTTCTGTTAGTTCCTTTGCCTTCTTACCATAAATGTGATGTTTTACTTCCTCAGTTATTCCCTAAAACTATATCTACCCAGCTCCTACACTGAACAAGAATTGGCCACTTGGGTTAACACCCTGCAGATGTCTGTTACCTTCCTGGGTTTGTGTGCTCAAGCCCTCTGTTCTCGTTCTAGGCTTTCCTCTTGGGGACTTTTACAACACCTTTTTCCCCCAAGGATTAGTCACTCTCACATGATGTTGTGTACATAAGGAACATCACCTCGAACAAACCTCCAGGCCTCATTTTTTTTCTTTTTCCCTTGATGATTTATTTGTGTGTCCCAGCATCTTGAAGATCTGTACCTGTCACTGGGCTTTCTGGGAAGAGCTGCGATTGAAGAACTGTTCCTGCTTTTATTTAGATTTTGGGAGTCATTAAAAGAGCCTGAGGTGGACTAGAGGGCATTCAGATGTAGAACCGTTCCAGGCAACTTCTGTGGCCTTCGCCACCCAACCAGTGTGCTGGCGGAGCTGAAACAGCTGGTAGAAGTTAACTGATGTCCATTTCTGCAGTATTCCTCTCAGAAGAAAAATAACTATTCTGTGTTGTTTGGGAACTGAAGATTTAGAAGATTTTCCACAAAATTACCCAGCCTATATGAAGGTTGTCAGGCAGATCTCCTAGGTGAGTCCCTGAAATAGATTGATATAGACACACACTCCCAGGTGATTTGTAAATCAGTATGTGCCTTTTATGCATATCTGGCATCAAGGATAGAAGTACAAAAGGAATATAATTCTTAAATTGTATTAAATGGATGAAGAGTTATCATTATTATTATTATTATTATTATTATTATTATTATTATTATTATTATTATTATTACCAGAAAGATTCTGTACTTCTATTTTTAAACCTTGTGTAATTCTCTGCTGCTTCTCCATTTAATTAATGTGCCAGTACAATAAAATAACACACAAAATCATTATTTTGTGACATTAATGAAGTCTACTTTTTGAGCACAATTTGAATAGGCAATTGAACAACAGTGCACTAAAACACATTAAAACCAGGTCATCTGCTTTGCATTTCTAACAATAAGCCCATACTTCCATGAAGGGTAATCTTAAACAACATTTTTTTCAGAGCAGCCAGTACATCTTTATCTTAAAATTCCAAATGTTTCAACAATAGAAGATTGTTAAGAACTAGACAATTATTTTTCAGCACCCATTGATTAATGACTTAGTCTATGACACACAGAGAAAGTGTAGAACAAAGGAGTGCATTATAATAATGCACAGGCATTAAACCATCTTCATTAATAGGGTCTTTTTGGATTCTGCTTAGCATGAAACAAAGTATGCCATAAAGAAAGTGAAGTATTAGCTTTAAATATCTCTTTAAACTTGCTTGATAAAAATAAAGCCTACATTTCTGCCCTTAATCTTAAAAACATTTTGTTTTCTGGGATTCACACATTCTCCAAGCTAGGTGAACTGCAGCAGGGCTTCTGAGCTACCAATTTAGTTCCATTCCTATAGGCCACATTCTTCATATTTCATATGTTAGGACATTGCAAAAAAAAATTTGGCTGTGTCATTCCTCCTCTGAATTATAGAATTTTAAGGTACTGCTCAGCACTATTAACAGGAGCAAACTCTGAATATTTTAAATCAGTTAACCTGTTAAGATTTAGTAATACAGAACTTTTAAATGGTCCCGATAAGAAGTAAGAACGAGCATAGTGAAACTACAGCTTTTAACTATAAATGACTTTGTTAATGCTCTGTTTCAACTAGAACTCTGTAAGTGCTTTCAGGTTTTAATCCATTAGATGTTTTGGCTCCTCCTTTTATAAATGTATGTTTAACTTTGACACCACCCCTCCTTCCACTGATCTTGTCAAAGCTGCTACTTGGAAAGCACATGCCCACATGTTTGCGAGACTGGGACCATAGATATGTCCACTGTGCTCTCCACTTTTTCACAGCTATTAGTACTTAGGGCTTGTTTGTTTCTTTGTTTATTTTCAAGTTTTTAAGTTAATTTTAAATAAAATAAAAATATTTTTTCCCCAGTGCTGCCATGAGTCTTTGCTACATGTTAGTAATCTACATCACACATAACTCAAAGAATGAGGCTAAGTTATGAACTAGGCATGGACCATGTTCATAGCACTTGGAACAGACAGAAGATGGATTATGAAGAGGTTGTTGGAGTTAAGTGAATAATTCACAGTGAATAATTAATTTGACAAACTTAGCCTCTTTGTGCGTACAGACCAGATAACAGTCTCTTTCATTCATTCCTTATCCAGATTTATTCAGTCAGTATCTTTTGAATAGGGCACAGTAGCTAAGGCATCTCATCCTGAATCCAAAAGCATGAATTAAAATCTCTCCCTGGATTAATATTTCACTGAACTCCTCTGAAAACTGGGACCTCCCCATTTGGGACAAGCAGGCAGCCAGAAGAATCGATGTGGTGTGGGCCCATCCCTCCCAGACCATGGAAAGCCACATTTGTCTCCAAGCAGTCAAAGTGAGGGCAGTGGGAAAACACCTTCACAAGAGAATTGCTGTTCAGGATGAGGCTGGCTTCAATAGAGGATCGCAGTTCACCCTGGCTGTTTTAGAGCGCCAGGCTGATGGAAGAACAAGGCTTTGTTTCCAAGTTTTTTTAAGTTTTCAATGTATTGACAGGCCTGAAGAATGAAGTCCATTTCACATGTGCTACCTCAGGCATTTTTTGCTGCACATATTTTCTGCACACACCTACAGCATGCAAGACTTGTTAACTGGGATGCTGCTTTGGAGGAAAATCTGCTCTTGAGCTGAGACTCCTGACATTTAATGGGAAGTGAGAAATACTCAGCTGAACCCATATCTTAGGTGGCTGACAGTGAAAAATGTAATTAATACTGACTATAAGCTTTTCAGTTGCATTCATGGGTCCAAAATAAAAGTTTCTGCCCCACAGACCTTATATACAGAGAAGATGAGAGAAGTACAGGGAAGAAAAGTGAAATATATGAAACTAGTATGTAGCAGGAATTGTGCCAGGCTAGCCTTGATTAATAAGGCTTTTGTTCTTGTTCACTTCCCTAAGAAATTTCTACACAGAATTTTTTTTTCTGATTTGGATTCTATTTGGTGTAATGTCATATGCTGCATGCTATATCTAATAATGGTAATTACTGTTGGTTTTGTTTTCTACTGAGATGTAACAATGCTTTGATGAACTGCTTTTCACTTTAATCGCATTAATTTAAACATGTGTATCTGATAAAATATTTACTGACAACTTTTCTGGCAAGGACATACATGGTTCAATAAGCACAAGTCACACTGTAGTTTGTACATATTTTATAACATTAATTTGTTGGTCAATGTTTAACAGCTTAACACTAGAACCATTTCATCATCCATTCTATTAGTTTATCAACAAACGCTCATATCTTCTAAATGGTAAGCTGTAAAAAAGAAAGAATAATCCTCCCCATCTCCATTAGCATTTGACTGATGAAAAAAAATTAATGTTAATTAAAATGTATTTATATCACAAAGCAATCATGATTTTGAACTTGCACGTGAAAGAGAAAGCAGTTTTCTGCAAAAATTTAGAGAACACTTTCTTTAGACTATCAGAGATACCCCAAGTAAATTAATTCAGGAGAAGTCCAGAGTCATAGGTATTGCTTTTCATCATTTGTTTTGATGAAAAAGAAAGCTAAAAGCAGTAATTAAGGTTTTTTCAAGCTTCTAGGCTTTAATTTGCTTAATTTTAAGTCATGTCAATGACAAACTCAATGATTTTAAGTAGTAACTTTAGACAGTCCCATTTAGGTCATCACTAGACAGGGTGACAGCTCCCATCAGCTCTGGACTATCCTTTAAGCCTTGCTTCCTCCAAGTGCATACTAGAAATAAATCCAAACTGAACCTTTAGAATCAAGGATTTGAAGGACATTTCACTGGATTCTGGGTCAAGGCTGGTGTTTCTGCTTCTCTGCCTGATACTCTGAGTGGGAGCTTATCCACACTGCAGCACAACACTGGGACATTGCAACAACCACAGGGCCAGGATTTGGTGTTAAGAGTGAATCCCACCCAAGGCTCACAAGTTACTTCAGAGTTTGATTTCTGTCAGAGCCACAGTTTCATTGCTCTCATTACACAAACTATTTCTGTTAGTTCGAGTTTCTTCCTGAGTCACCTCTCTAGAACCTTTTTCTTCTGTGACAATTAGAGGGAGCTTAGAGGAAACATTTTCCCTCACATAACAGGAGATGATTTTAGGAACTGACCAAAGCTATGTATCTCTGGCAAACTATGAGTGCCATAATTTACACAGAAAGAGACCACCAGCAAGGCATATGCATAGAGTTGGCTTATCCAAATCCTTTTTAACTTTGGCTTATTGGTTTGTTTACTTCAGAAGACAAATTGAGCTTTGATAAAGTTTTTTCTCTTCTTGAACAGTTTTGCCATGATGTTTTTGTACTGTACACATGTTTTTGTGATTTATTTTAATGGAAAATAATTTTGTTAAAGTGTTTTCACATATATTCCTTGGGCAGGAGAAGTGTAGCTACAAATGCCTGTTAGTGGCTGCTTTGAAGACTGAAATCCACTCTCAGAAGGTTGAGTGACTCCTACGCATAAGCAATACATGGTTCCAGGGAGAATTTGACTTTAACTTAGGCAGTCAGAGGAAATCAGAATGAGGCATAATCCACATACTCAGTTTGTGCCTTGCCTTCCTTCCATACCGTCACCTGCTGGAAAAAACAATGCTTTTATACTGAGCAATAAATTTGTCATCTCTTTGCAACATTACTGCTTGTTCAAGAAGAGTGGTCAAATAATAAGAGCTACACCAAATCTTGATGCTGTTATGTGGAGATCTTGGAATAAATATCATGAAAAGCCATCCTGTTCTAAGACTGGGGTTTGGGTTAGATTCTTTTCCCTTTCATAAATTTACATTAATTTCTTCTCTTTTTAAATCCTTAAAATCACAATTTATTTTAATTCACATGGTCTGTTGCCAAACACTGCTGACCCCTTTCTCATCCAGTAGATTCTTCCCTTCCTTGGAGTTTTTGCAGGGGACTGACTGCCACAGCACCTGTTTTACAAAGAAAGAAAATATCCACTGCTGATTTGTTCCTCTCAGCCAGCCCAGATATCTGTGTGATTTCATTCATTAATGTAGAGATAAGTCCATTTATATTGGGTGCTCTTTTTCAGCAGGTAATGGCAGTGCCTAGTAAAAATGGGTCCTGATTTGTAGTGGATTCTGTGGCAACAGAACTGGAGCCTGACTCTCAATTTGCCTTGTGAGTTCTATACATTACAGATGAATAAATGTCCACAGCATGAAAACAACAATGAAATGGTCTGACTAAATGTCTGACATCTAGCCAAATTCTTGATAGTCCTTAATTCACTCACTGATGTCTATTCTCATCCTGAATAGCACTTGAATTTACAATCCAGTATCAGTTTTTGAGGCCATTCCCATTCTAGCCTATAGCTCCATTGCATGTCTTCCCTCCTAAAAACTATCCATTTTTTCAGGCCTTCCCTACATCTCTCTCTTCAATTCAATTGCTTTTTTTGCCCTTGGCCCACAATTTTCCAAGTGTGCAATGCACAGAATCACACACACTACCTGAGGACTCAGCAGTGCTAAGCAGGTCAGAAGGATTGCTTTCTGAGCCCAGTAGATGGTACTCCTGTTTAGATAGTTCAATACAGTATTTGCTAGTTTCGCAGCAGAGTGACGTTGCTGACAAATACAGGCTGACTGAGGCAAAACACTGCAAATATTACCCCAGAAAATGATCCTACAGTAGGCAAAAGAGATGACCTAGACAAGCTCATTGATATTCGTCATATTTTTCCTCTGTATTATGAATCTATATTCATTCATATATATTAACTGTAACTATATTCGGTATTATATCTAATCTTGTTCGCATTAGAGTTTTGCATTAAACCCTTATTGGCTTCAACATCAGTGGGGATAGGTTTGTCATTTCTGTTGATTACATAGAGGCACTTAGTTATACTTTTCTTTTTATAGTCTATTTGCAATGAACCATAGATGCATTCATAAAAGATAAGAAGACATCAGACTCAGTACTTTCAATGCCAAAAATATAAGTTGACGCTCTTTCAACTAAGCAGAATGCTGTCAATAGAAATTAGCAGTGTGAAAAAAGTCATGCACCACAGGGAGATGCAATCAAGGCTTTCACAGACAGATATCTTGGAATACTTTTTATTTAACATAGCCTTAAAACTTAAGCAAGTTAACTCAAAATGCCTTTTATGAATTTGTAAATATTATCTCACTGCTGTATACATGCTCCAAAGCATTTCCCTTTCTACTTGGATGTTCACCTCTCCTTTCCAGCAGGCTAGATAAAACTTCAATGCAATCTGAATCTTTGTGATTAAAAGGCTGATTTATCATTTCTTAGAAAGAAGAATCATGCTATCATAGGAGGATAGTGGGTTGATTTGGAATACCTGTCAACCACAAAGGAAATCCCTGCAAACAGTTAAAATAATTGGAAAAATTGCAAATCTATTAACAAATTTCTTAACATTTTGTCTTTACACTAACACAACAATGATTTTTGACCTTAGTAGCTTTCCAGCACAGGCAAACAAGCTTTGAATTATTGTTCTGCTGCAACGTAACAATTCCATTGCTCTGACCCTTGGTGTCTTGCAAAATACAATAGAACAATAATTGTCAATCCTTCCTATACAATGTGCTAGATTTGACAGAGGTCAGCATTAGCTACAAGACCTTTGGCTGATGCTCAAAGAGGTAATATCTCTTCTCTAGTTCAGTTGATAAAACATTAAATAGAATCAATTTTTGCCATGCTTTTGTGGAGACAGAGATAAAAACAGTTTTTACACTGTAACATGTTTTTTAATAGACAGAAAATAGATAACAGTATAGCTCAAAGTGCTTTGGTAAATATACTATTCAAATGTCAAAAGTTTTTATTCATCTAAAGAGAAATGCCATAATTCTTCCTTCCAATTTGCAGTGTGATGAATCTAAGAAGGCTTTGCTGTGTGCAGAAAATAGAGGATTTTGTTGCAGATCTTACATGAGCACTACATGAAGGAAAAGACTGACTCATAGACATTTTGTGTCAGCATGTGATTTGTACAAAGCAAGGACATAATCTGACATGGAAATAAAATGTGTGGTAGATGCTCCTCTTTGGCACCATGGAGAAGCTGGTGGCAAGGTCAGCAGCTACAATGTCTAAGCTCCTCACATTGTAAGCAGTTGTTAGTTAAAATTTTGCTTCGGTCCTAGAGCCTGAGTCTTTTGTCTGTCATCTCTGAACATTTTGATGGAAAAAGCTTAAGAGAAAGAGACATTTATGGCGTGCAACAGTACTCGGTATCTGTGGGGGAAATCAGACTTCGAGACCAGAAAGAACTGGCATATGAAAAGAAAGCACATATTTCTCATAATTCAATTTAATAGCATTATTCCTTTTTGTATATTTCTAGACTGTGCACATAAAACTGTCTAATGTTGAAATAAACAGCAACAAAACAAATTCTCTTTCTGATTACTTTAAGTGTATTCCCTAGTCTTTACCCATACAAAACATGAACCATAGAAATCTTTGCTTCCCACTTCTGTTGCATGATGCTAAATATACTATTTTGAATATGCTGTCAGCTCAGGTTCATAAAGATTGGGGCAAAAAAGTGCACCATTTGTCGATCAAGAAGCTTTCTGTTAGAAAACAGCTATTTCACAAGACCATAATTTGAGACTGAGCTTCAGCATCTACTGTGATCTCCATGAAAAACAGAAAACCACAATGTACTTGAATTACAGAAACCCCAGCCTTTGCAAGATTTTCCTGCAGAACATTTGAGAATTTTCTCTGCGCTGGGATGCTGCTGGTCCCAAGAGTTCACTGTTACACAGGGAAGGCAAGCAATTCTTCAGGGCAGCAAATGTGAGAACAAGGGAAACAAGGTGGAAAACAAGCACTTGGAAGACCTTTCATCTTTTGAGAAGCATTTGTATTATGCTTATTCCACAGAAACTATGCTGTCATACCGGTGACATTGCACATACTAGTGGAGTCAAGCACAATCCGTGCTGAGCCTGTGTGGCAGGATTTAGGCATCACTTCAGATCTGTTTGCTTCTCCCATCTCACCCCATGCTTGTCCCTGTCTGTCCTCATCCCCATTCTGATCCCTCTCCTTGTCCCTGCTTCCTTCATCTTTACTTTCTGTAAACCCAGCAGTGACTGAGGCTCTGTCTGCTGATACAGAAGTGGTTCTACAGCAAGATAACAAAGGAGCTAATTATCTAACTGCAACATGTGATTGAGACAAAGGTTATTTGCAATGTTTACTAAAAAATGCTTGCTGCAGTTCAGGTGTCTGTGTCCTTCATTCCCACCCTTGCCCAAAGGTTGAGCTCACCTAACTGTACCTTCCAACAAACCTCCCATGCCTTCAATGTGCTGTCGGTGATGTGCTTGGTTTTAAAGACCGGGACAGTTAAAACACTTTAATTATGAGGTTGCCCACTCCTAGTCTTGGTCAGGTGGTCCCTGGATGTGAATTTCAAAAAGTATTGTGAAACATGTTAGCAATTTTGGATAGTAATTATTTTCTCCAGAAATTAAATGCTGACCTACAGCTCATGGGATTAGAAGAGCAGCAGAAGACTGACCTCCCTGTCCTAAGGAAAGGATTTGTCTTTCAGAGATTCCTGCTTCAAATAGGAACAATCATCAGTACATTTTTAACAAATGAGTTTGGGTGCAAACAGTTATCCCTAAGCCATTCAATTTCACTTCATAAACAAATGGAGAAGCAAGGTATCCTTTAGCAGAAACACATTAGAGGGAGCCAGGAATGGTAAATAAGGGAAAAAGCAGTCAGAAAGGCAAGTAAGAGGAAAACTAGCTGAAAATCTGCTGAAAGTCCCTGGAGGAAAAAACAAGCCTACCTCTTGAATGCTGGTTAAATATGTTGTGTAAAAATGTAACAATGAACACAAACGTTTATTTTCAGACAGTATGGGAGCAAGGTTTAGGAAGCAAAGCAATCTGTAATCAGTCCTTTTTTTCTCCTTCCTACATTTCCAAAAGATTAGCCCAATGCCAAACCAGCTATCTATCCTGCCTCTAAAAGAGGCACCTGGCAATTACAGCTCTGCAAAGGTGCAGGGTTCCCTTTGTGGCTGTGTGTGAAAGAAGTAAAATACCCACTTTCATCTTTGCATCTGAGTGCATTTGTACTACACACGTACATGGGATTTTTCTACAAAGACAGGAAGGCAAGGTCTGTTTTTTCATCATACATTTAAAAGTGAACTCTCGCTGCAGGCACGGGGCCTTGTAAGCATATGAGCAGCTTGCTCTTGGCTTCATGCATTTATTTCTCAAGAACCCAAGTACACCGAGCAAATATGCACATTTTAGTACTAATATTACTAGAGAGTGTACACTGGTGGTTGTACATATATATTTGTCCATTTACCAGTGGTATTGCCGGGAGGTAGGGAGAAGAAACACTGAAGCAAGAAAGTCTATTACCAGGAAAGGTAAAAATTTAGTGACACAATTTAGTGAACTGTATGAAGCATGGCATTCAATGCTCAGGAAAACGCCCAGATATTCAGGTCCTTATCTAAAGTATGTCCAAACTATCTGCACTTCTTGAGTCTGCAAAGCTGAACTGGAAATTGGACAAGACAGGCTTTTCTGGTATTGCCTGTTTCTGGCTTTGGCAGATAGCAGATGATAGCATCTCCCTTTACGCACTTCTGCAGAGCAGCAGCAGTCTGGGGCCAGCCAGGAAGCACAGTGATGTGCAGGAGAGATAACAAAGCCCAGGATTAACTATGGCAGTCCCTTGATTTTGTTCTTGGGGGAGGTCACATCCCATGCGCCCCTTTGTGTGAAGAGTGCAGCCAGTGTGAGCTCCCAAAATGTCTCCTTCCCACCCAGGGGTAAGGCACTGCAGGCTGCTGTGTGGTCTTTCTCAGTGCTGCCTCTGCAGAAGTCAGGCAATCCATTTGTATCTGCAAAGATTTCTCCTACATAACCAAGGCAAACAATGGAAAAATAAAAGCAGGGGATACCACAGACGCCAAATTGACCAAATCACTCATAGGCTTAACTCCTGGAACACCTTCCTGTGTCAGAAGGTGTGGTCACCTGTCAAGACTGAGATTTTGTAGCATTTTGCTCACTATTTGAGGATGCAAACCCTGCTGTGGACTCCTCAGAGTTTGGGACACACCCTAACTGGGACCCACCCCAATTCCACTGGAAGCTCACTGGCCTAAATAAATCAGAAGAAAAAAGACAGGGTTTGTTCACTATCAGGAAAAAAAAAAAAAGAAAAAAAGGAAAATTATCAAGAGCTTGAATTTTTTTTGCCTTGAATTATTTTCATTTGCAGGCAGGTTCATTTGCAAGAACCAAACTGATTCTATATAACAATGATAGCAAGCAGCCACACTGAGTGATTAAAAACAAGGTTACAGAATAAATACTGATCTACATTTGCAGTGTATTACTAAATACATCGAGCAAGTGTTGTGTTTAGTGCAGCTTTAACCATAAAAATGTACATTTCAGGGCTAAGGTGAAGAAAAACATAAATAAAATTGCCTGGTATTATGAAGAGGGGGGAAGGGATGTATGGAGTGTTCATAAATAGCTGAAAGTATCGATCAGTGATGGTGAAATACCAGTGAACTGTACAGAGCACTTTGAGTTACCTCCTTGTCTTTGATTAGGTTCAAATGTTAAACTTAATCTGTAAACCTTTAAATGGGATTCAGAGCCAAGAATCTTGAAGACCTGAGGTTTCGGTAAACAACTGCTGAGTTTGATCCAGATGTCAGAACAAAATGCAGAGAAGGACTTCATATTGGACTTGGAAATGAAATTAAAAATCAATGAACACTTTTTAGGCATTCTTCTCCCCTTGAATATCAATAAGTGGGTAAGAGGAATAGTAGCATCTGGAGAATTATCTGTGTTAAGACTGTATGTGGTCAAAAGCTTTCCTCCAAATTTTTAAAAAATTATTCCATATATTATAAATATTTATTTGAGCATAAAAATAAGAAAATGGGAGTATTTTCTACTTTGTCTGTATGATTTTTTGTTTCCTGAAAGAAAAGGCTTTTGGTTTCCGTGTTTCTTTGAGGGGAAAGTATGTTTTTTTTAAAAAAGAGAACAGAGAAGTTTCACCCTATTTCTTACAGGACAAGCTCCGCTGTTCCATGTGGTTTCAAGGACAGCCTTGTTTTAACGACAGCCTTCCTAATTCTCAAGTAAATTGAGTTTTCACTGTTTTCTTGGTCCACTTGGGAGGTGGGCACTGACACTCCGGATCAGCTGCTGGTGGCGAGGGCCGCATTGTAATGCAGAACAAATGAGGGCTGGATACGTGCCCTCCTCGCATTCAGCCGCCACCGCTGCCACTTACAATTACAAAGGACAAGAGCAGGAGACACTCCAGCAGCGGGGAAGCATGACCTGCGAGCAGCAGCTCATTTCGCACTGCACTTATTCAATACAGCGCTGCCCTATAATTTCCTATAGCATTGTTATCTGTTCGCCGGTTACACACTCACACCTTCATTATGTCCCCGGCTGCCAGCGCCGGCTGCTTGTCGCATCTATTGATTGCGCCCGGGCTGCAATTTGCATGGATCACTCGCGACTGTCCTCAGCCAGACCGACACCCTGCCGGGAACCGAGACCTCGTATGGGGACCGGTACCTCACATAGGGGCTGAGACCTCTCGTAAGGATTGATGCCCTCTACGGACACCGCCACTCCTGCCCTGGCCGGATACCCCTGCTCAAGTGTGACACCTCTCGTGGTGACTGATATTCCTGCTGGGCAGCGACGCTCCTGACAGGCGCTGATGCCCCTTATAGGCACTGATGCTTCTTAGAGGGACTGGTACCCCTGCCAGGGACTCTGCCAGGGGATTATGTCCCTTTCCAGGGGGCAGCAGCCAGCAGGGTCTCGCTGAGAGCTCTGGGCAGCTGCCCTCAGCAGCTGGCAGCCCCAGGCAAGGATCGCGACACCCCCACGGGAAACCCGATGCATGAGAATCTGAGAGAGACTGTCCTTGCACTGCAACAGGCGCAGTGCTTGGAATTTCGGAAGTTCACTGTGATTGTCTCATAGACAGCCACAAGGAACTGGACACCCAAATCCCTCTGCCAATCGTTTGGCATTAATTTCCACAATTACTGGGTGGGTGTTTTAGCACAGAGGCTTGAGGAAAGACTGAGATACAGGGAACAAAAAAGGGAAATCTTATTAGATGAATGTCAGTGTTGTCTGTATTGCACTAGGTTTTCTATTTCCCTGTCATAATGAATGAGACTATCAGAGGGTACGTCTGTGAATTTGAGGGTGTCTCCTGCAAATGCAAACTGGTGTGTCAGCAATCACAGCTGGCACATGCAAGGAAGGGAACATCCCACAGCTGTGGACTTGTCCTGAACTTGGGATGCTGTGATCTGACCACATCTGGAGATGTGCAAACCTGACTGAGATGTCGGTATTTTGCGGGGGCTAAAGAGATGCAATATTTAATCCCATTTGTGTTTAAGTCAGGAGGACAGATCTGATGTCTTTGGCTGGAGACAGGACTGGATCTGATATCAGACGTAGCAGAAGATCTCTGTCTAAAAACTATTTAAGTGGTTGCACAAGCAGAAGACAACAAGGTGATCAGATGGGACTAAGAAAAGCACTAATTGCTGTGTTCCAGGAGGAATATAAATAGCCTCTTGAAAGGTTTGGTGAATCATTTGCCCTTTCTCTCCTGCACTTTTGTGTTTCATGGAGAGGTTTTGTGAGATTTTGGCTGCAGAGGGAAGGAATCCAAGCTATCTGAACCAACGGTGGTAGCTCAGCGGGATAACAAAATCCTCACATTATTGCAGAGCAGGCAACTACGCAAACCTTTTCAAATCCTCTCCACAAGTAGAGTGCAGATAAAAGCAGGCAGCAAAATGTTTCTGAAATTATCTGTGATGGAGTAAAATCATGCATCATTTCATGAGGGATGCTGAATCAATGCTTATTACTTACAAGTAAGGTGTTTAAATCTTTCAATGGGCATGGGAAGAAAAGAAAGGGAAGGAAGTGTCTGAGATGAGCACAGTAAATTGCACCATGAATTTAAAATAAATCCATCCTAATTATTCTTATTTTAAATTGTAACATATATTCCTGATCATTCTCTACCCCTTCCTTTCAGTTTATGACATTGTTTAACATACTGATCCATTTTTCTTCATTTTGTCTTCTCCTTCTCTCTTGCTGTCATACACAGCATTTTAAAGAAACTACACCAGTGCATATAAAAGCCACAGCTTGCAGGAAAACAATCTAATCCTAGTAAACTTTTGGTAAATGAGAATTTTGTCTTTGTTTTCGGGGTGAGAAAAATGAAGTATCCATTCCTATAAAACAAGAATTAGCACAGTTACTTTTGAGAATTAATTCTGAAAAAGGCAATCACGCCTCAGCTTGGTGTTAATGATTTCAAAATTTCAACATTATTACATAACAATTCTCAGTTCAGAAATTTTCAGTATCTATGGTAATGCACAGCATTATAATTTTATTTATTGTTGCATCAAAATAGATGATACTAAACTACAACTTCCTACATAGAGCTGAGTCTGGAGCTGTTGTTTTGGCTGGATTTTTTGGTGAAGTACTGTACTTCTATTCCCAGTTGGAAGGTCAT
This sequence comes from Oriolus oriolus, assembly GCA_013400235.1. Taxonomy (NCBI): domain Eukaryota; kingdom Metazoa; phylum Chordata; class Aves; order Passeriformes; family Corvidae; genus Oriolus; species Oriolus oriolus. The sequence goes on from VXBT01002720.1 coordinate 405,977, forward strand.
GAGAATCATAATACACCCAGACATTTACCTTTCACTACTCCTGCAATAAAGAACACAGTGTCACATTAAAAATTTACAGCTGAGGTCAAGGCCACAGGAATCCAACAAGCCCACGCAGGCAGGGGTTGGTGAGGAGAGGTCATCCATGTGTCAGTGGGACAGCAAAGTGCAGGTGGTGGAGGCAGGGCAAGCTGCTCACCTCTGTTTTGAGACCCCACACAGACAATGCTGTACATGGTGGCCTGAATTTTGATAGTCACTAATATTTGTATTTTTAAAATGAATCCAAAAATAGCTAACTTGTGACATGATTGGAAAATGTGCTGTACTGTGTGTGGGCTTCTCTGACAACAGCAGAGTTCAGTCTGATACAAATCTAGGCACCATTTCAATCATTCTGCACGAGCAGAGTCACTTCTGCAGATGAAGAGAGAAATAAGGAATCCTGCTAAAACTTCCCAAAGATGTGATGAGCTGTGTTTTCTATCTTGAGTCCTCTGAGCTCAAGGAAACTACGCTCTCAGCCTCCTACCTCAGTATGATTAAGGAGGCATCCTATATAGCAAACACCACTCTAAATTATGATTTTTCAATATTTTTAGTTTTTCCCAGAACTTTTTATGTGACTTGTTTAAATCCAAGAACAACGGTGAAGATAAAAGAGCAAGAAAGCTTTCTTGTGCTATTTCAATATTTGCTGAAACTAATAATTCAGTGTCATATGTGATGATGTAGTAAGTCAGCAAACGTGAAATATCTCTAGGGAGCTCTTTGTTCTGCTATTTTTTTCCTATCCAGTGCCTCTGGTTGTCAACAGAAAAACATAAAATAAATTTTCAGATTCTAAATAAGGCATCTTACATATGATCCTAATACTTCTTTCTGGAAAAAAAAGAAGAAACAGTCCAGCACTGATGTATACACTTTTCTTTAACCGTTTCCCCTTTGATAAAGATATAAGAGGAACTGAGCATTTGAAAAGGATGTTTATTAAACTGATTCTATAAATGGAAATGTATATTTTAAATCCCAGGATTCAGGAGAATACTTCATACTTTATACTGGTGTCACTTCAATCTTACTCTCCTTTGTCCCACTAAAAAAATCTAGGGAGAAACAAGCCACAGCCATAAAATTTTACCTATTTTTAAGAGAAGGTCTACTTTTCCCAGTTTTGGCTAGTTTTAGGATTCAGAGAAACACTGAAAAATCCCACGTTGCCATAGCTTCACTCAGTGAAGCTATTCAATTCTCTCATGTTTAAATAAGAAAGGTGTTTCCAAAATAAAGCTGATGCTACCATCTTGTCGTGGTTTGACACTGGCCCAACGCCAGGCACCCACGAGAGTCGCTGGCTCACCCTCCCCTACCCCAGCTGGGCAAACGGAGGGAACAGAGGAGAAAGGGTTAACGGAGGCTTTATGAGTGAGATAAGGAGAGCAGGAGAAAATATTTCAAGGGCAAAACAGGCTCAACCTTGATTGCTAAGTAAAATTTATTACTAACAGAATCAGAGGAGGGTAATGAGAAGTAAAATAAGCCCTTAAAACACCTTCTGCCCCCCCCAGGCCCTCCCTCCTTCCCACCGACAATGCAGGGAGGCAGGGCAGGGGGGTTTGGTCAGTCCATCACCAAGATTTTCTTCCACTGCTTCAGGAGAAGAGTCCTTCACTCTGAGGCCGTGGGGTCCCTCCCACGGGAGACAGTTCTCCCTGAACTTCCCACCGTGGCTCCACTCTCACGAGCAGCAGCCGAACCGCACCTGCTGCA